>WSYH01014860.1:0-14957 GCA_036426205.1 Ascaphus truei
ACAGGCGGAAGGATCTATTTTAGGAAGGGGGAAAACAGGCTGGTAAGTGGAAAATATCTCTAGAAATATTATCTCTGCGCAGATAATTAAGTCGTTTCATACTTTAGGGTTATTTTATTGTCTGGGTAACAGAACACACTAAAGAAACCCTAAATCCTATTTGTATTTAAGTGGAGGTTCCCCCCCCCCCCCTTACCACAATGGTTGCGCAAGTACCCGAGGCCAGTGTGCAGGGAGTGAGTGATACAATGAGGCTTATTACAGGGGCTCCCTGCCTCCCCAGCCTGGTGCTGACCTGCAGTTACCCAGCAGGGGGCTCTGTATGGGGGGATATTTTGCTGGGAAAGAGAATGGGCACTTATGTTCTTGCATGTCTCAGTTGTCAGGACTTTGGCCAGGGAGTGTATGATATAGTAGTAACAGTTAGAACCTCCAATGTCCCCGAATAGGCATACAGGCATGGTATTAAATCCCCCCACACATAGATCCTCCCCCTATAAATTCCATTGGGAGACAAGAGCGCTAAAATAACGTTATTATATCCCAGTGTTTATAAAAGGCTGTAATAGTGTTATAACACTGCCATTTTCTATTCAAGATTTGTAGGTGCCTCAGTGAGGCCGTAATTGTGGTAATTACTTGCTTGAAACATCCCCCCACTGAACATTCACACAACGATATAAAGCAATTAGAATATAAACTGTAACTACATCTACAAGATAGATCAGTTTTGCGCCCTTCCCCAGTAACAGCGATAGGCTGGTCATTTAGGGATGCCACGCGGACGGGCAGCCCATCAGGGTCACCAAAGATTCTGATCGGCCCTTGTGTCACAGAGACGCCACTGTACAATCGACCCCATTGTTTGAGCCTTTAGGAACAGCGGAGGTTATCATGGCCTACAGTGAGTCGTATTGAAGATACTGCACAACAGCTGTACCCCATGTTCAGGTTTGTTTAAGATTTAAAAGCCCAACCAAATGATAACCAATTACTGTCTGAAAGCTGCAATCCCACCCATAAGACCCCTCCTTTCCCTCCCCTACACGAGGGAACCATTGGGTCGCCAGAGCAGAACGTTGGATTTTCAGCCACTGAGATTGAGCCGCCATTTTGTTTCTGCAGAAGGGGACTGTAAACCGTTACCTTTACCGGCCAAAGCATCTCGGGAACCAAGTTATCCCCCAGAGCTGCACCACGTTTAAAATTTGGGCAAGTAAGAGGCCGGGGCACAGACTATTGCAGAAGGTCACAACCACCATAAGTGTTCCCCAGCAACTTGTGATCCTTAACCTGTAGAAATAGAATTTTGAGATTTACTAGTGACAAAACTTAATAAAACTGCAATCGAGGCATAAAATGGTGACCGACGGCATGTCAAATCCACACAAAAACAACCTAAAGAGGACTCGTGCCTGGTAATATTCCTCCACTGATTATGGTACCAAGTAATGAGTCCCCAGGCCCACATAAATTTAACTGTTTGTAAACCATTTTTAAATGAAGCGAGTCGTCATGCAAGCATTATGTAAATTAAAAATATTTTTATTTCAACATTTAAAATTATTTAAAAACAGCAATTTACAGTGGACGGAAAAAACAGCGGTGTGGGAAATCCATAAAGCACCATCTTATGAGTCACTCTCTGAGATGAGAATTGTCCAGTGGGTGTCAGGGGGAGTCACTCCCGTTAGGAAATCCCATTAGACGTTTTCAATGGTAATTAACAGAACACAAATATTACGACAAGGCGGGGGTGAGGGCAACTGCTATTACAGAGCCATAGTCCATAAACTGCAAGCATTTAGTCCAAAGAGATAAAAACCTTCTCATCCACCCTGAACTTGTGACACGCAGAAAGTGTCCACTTACAGTTGGACGCCCCCAATGTAGGAACCTCACGTCCCCCTGTGTACAAGCAGTTTCAGGGAAGTCTGGACCTCCCGGCTGGTTAGGCGGTTTTCTCGTGTTATACAAGAGAGGTCTGGCGCTTCTTGCAGCACGGAGACTAAAGCCGTATACGCCGACTAGGTCTCATTCCCGTGCCGCAGCCCACCGACACCGGGCTCATATCTGGGTGTACCTAACAGAGACAGTTGTCAATACGCTCATCAAAACTAACAGGACATGCAATGTGACACCCCTCCAATCTGCAAGTCAGGCCTGGAGTCTCACTCAAAGCACTGAAAATCTCAGAAAACACTTTTTACATTTAGACCTGAGAATACTCACACACCTGCACCGCTGTTCCATTAAACAGGTTCTTTACTGCAGTTGCTCTTTTGTGTTCTGTAAGTTATTACTCAATTTAGCCCAGCAGCTCTGTAGGGCGAGTCCCCAATTCCTATTGTTTAACACTTGTGAAAACTTTGTATATTATTACTCCTAGTACCAACTGTATAAATTCTAGAAAGTATTGCATACAAATGATGCTATATAAAGAAGCAGACATTGATCCAGTTGTCCCTTCTTTAAAGTAGAAGTATTTTAACTTTAAGAGCTACAAGTGTATATACACATATCTAGGCTTAAAAATATGACAAATAGGGGTGCATATATAGTATATTTAATTCTTCAGGTTATGGATTTACCATAATACAGAGCACAAGGTAAGTGTAGCTCCAACCTAAAAATCTAAAACTTTAGGCCTAGATGTAGGAAACATTTACAAGCGATCTGATCCAGGAGATCACCTTCCCATAGACCAGAGTGCTCAACTCCATTCCTCAAGCCCCCCCCTTTCCATCAACAGGTCAGGTTTTAGTGCATGTCTAAACATTTTAACATCAATCATTATCCTAAATATCTTTAAAGTAGCATACCCGCCCCCTGCAGTCAGTGCTAGAGAGACCTACCTGCTTATGGCTCTGTAGAGATAGTGAATATTCCTGCTTGTGTTTCCTTATGTTCTTCTTCTTCAATGGGACAGAGGGCACCTTCCTCACACGGCACCCCCCACATCAGTACCTGGCCACTGCAGTAGCTTTCATCTTGGCTACTAAAAGACACAACGTAAGCCACCATGCACTCCCATACATAAGTGTGCAAGTGTAAACCCAGGTATCTTAATCTAATATAACAGAAGATGGTTTCAGTTCCCAAAACAATGGGTTATAAGGGATATAGCATTACACGGTCGAGGTCAGAAAACAGGTTACTGAGCATGAGAATATAATCACCAGATTCCCCAAGCTATACACAGGATACAGAGATCAGAAAGCGCTTACAGATCTGGTGAATGTCTATGAGGAAGCGTGTTATTACATCACAGCCATACTGGTAAAATACCCTCCCTATGTGCAATTGAGCCCTTATAGTCACAAGAGGGAACCTGACCCACTTACCACAAAACACAACCCACCTCCTGTAAGACACCACTCGGTAAGGACACCCACCTCCTGTAAGACAACCCCACCTCTGTAAGACACCCACCTCATGTAGACACCACCTCCGTAAGACACCCACCTCCTGTAAGACACCCACCTCCTGTAAGACACACACTCCTGTAAGGACACCCACCTCCTGTAAGAACACCCTCTAACAACTCAAACTGCCTCACGGAATGCCCCAGAAAAGAAACTTATAGTACAGCATTGCACCTGTATACACAGTCCCATCACCCCCATTGAATCACAAGCCTCAGCTGGGAGTCCGGGGTCCATTCAATCAATTTGATGGGATTTACCCGCATGTGTGGTGCATTGGCCCTTCTGGCACTGAAAGAGTTAAACAGAGGACATGCTTGTAGGGCCAGGTATTAAAGTCTGCAAAACCTACAGGGACCAAGAACTGTGGGAAATGTGGGAAGTATTTCCTCACGGAAAGAGTGGTGGATTAGTGGACACAGCTTCCAGCAGAGGTGGTGGTAGATACATTAGGGAATTAAGCGTGCTTGTGATAGACATAAGGTTATATATATATAAAAGAAATCCAAGGACACTTAGGGTTGAGGGTATATTACAGGTAGGCGAATCGGCAGATTAGGTTCCTATTATTTGCCTTTAACGTGCATGTTCTGTTTGTGTAACCCAGGGTTTTGATCCATTGATTATCCGATATGGGGACCAGCCATATAACCATGGTTATATAAGGTAAAATATTGGTAAATGAGGCAGTATACAATGTTTTGTGACTGCATCCAAGCCAAGTAGAAACATATACCAGTACAAAACTACTAATGTCTACGTGATAAATAAAATAGGTGTTATATTCACTTACATACTGCACTCTATGGCAGATGTTCCTCGCTCAGTACCTTTCTTTCCTGGCTCTTCAGCCATTGATCGAGTTTTTATCCAAAATACTAGCTCTTTGGGGTATGTATCCCTGCACTACATTTGTGGTGGAACCATGAGCTATAGTGCCTTATGCCCCCACTTCTAACTTAAAATGCCACAAAAGGTAAATTATCAGCACAGGTTTCATGCAGAACCCTGAAATCAAGGGCAACGAATCCGTGAGATTTAGTCATTTGGACTAAAAATGTAAAAATTGGGTTGTCCGTGTGAGACTTTGATGATCATTAATTGCTGACCGTCGTCCAGCGATTTCATAACTGGGAGGCCTAGGATTTAAGGCAAGTGAGGGACCCAATCTTATTACTGTTGACATTTTTTCAACGGAAAGGCAGAGATTGGCAGTTGCCTCATTTCTCTGGGTTTTGAACAAATGATAATAATCAGATCAATAATCATCTTCAAAAGCGAGATATTGGTGTAGTTTAAAAAAAAGTTTTAAGATTTATAACCTTTATTTAATCTAAAAAAATTAGCCTTAGGCAATAGGGACAATCAGTTACCAAGTCCAGTATATAAACAATACATGAATTCTATGCCGTTATACGGAGAAGCAGTGATGTTGTGTAAGCAGAAGTTATACGGAGAAGCTAAGTGCCATGTGTTTTAAAACCAGTTTAACGGAGAAGCAGTGCCATTGGTGTAAAGCATGCCAGTATACGGAGAAGCAGTGCATGTTTGTGTGTAAAGCAGACATTATACGGGAAGCAGTGCATGTTTGTGTAAAGCAGCGTTATAGGAGAAAGCAGTGCCAGTTTGTGTAAAGCAGCCAGTTATAACGTGAAGGAAGAAGCAGTGCCATGTTTGTGTAAAGCAGCCGGTTATACGGAGAAGCCGTGCATGTTTGTGTAAAGCAGCCGTTAGGATAAGCAGAGCAGTGCCATGTTTGTTGTAAAGCAGCCAGTTATACGGAGAAGCAGTGCCATGTTTGTTGTAAAGCAGCCAGTTATAAGGAGAAAGCAGTTGCCATGTTGTGTAAAACAGCCAGTTATACGGAGAGCGTGCCATGTTTGTGTAAAGCAGCCAGTTATACGGAGAAGCAGTGCAGTTTGTGTAAAGCAGCAGTATAAGAGAAGCAGTGCCATGTTGTGTAAGCAGCAGTTATACGGAGAAGCAGTGGCCATGTTTGTGTAAGCACCAGTATACGGAAAGCAGTGCATGGTTTGGTAGAGCAGCCAGTTATAGGAGAAAAGCAGGACATGTTTGTTTAGAGCAGCCAGTTATAGGAGAAGCAGTGCCTGTTGTGTAAAGCAGCCAGTATACGGAGAAGCAGGTCTGTTTTGTAGAGCAGCAGTTTAAGAGAAGCAGTGCCAGTTGTGTAGAGCAGCCAGTTCAGTATAGGAGAAAGCAGTGTCATGTTTGTGTTTTGCTCCCGTTAATATCACTGGGCGGGTTTCCCGTGAGTAAGAGGCCAGAGACACAGAGCTGCGTTTTCACCGCTCCAGCCATCAAGGCCCTTTGATTCCACCAACAACTAGATAAAGGCCCAAGTGTTATACTTGTTTACACAAGTCCCATGAACAGTATATTTGTTGGACACAAGGCAGAGACATCCTGTTGGTGTTTATCCTAAAACCCCTTACTGCACCCAGATAATTCACCACTGGCCGCACTGTTGAGCCATTCTTTAAGGATGTATTTAAACCCTTACACCCGAAAACCACAACCAGCGCGTGTAATACAAACACTAAGGCAATTAAATGGATTAGGCATTAGTAGAGAGGAGAGGGAGGGGGAAACTTATACGGTTGGACAAATACATGTGACATTAGCGATCGGTTACATTTGGGACAGATTTCAAAAAGTTCCTCTAAAAGCATTTAATTATATGAGGTGGTCACCAGTATATATTTTATATAATATAAATTTTATAAATACAATTTAAATTTTCCATGCTCATGCTGTATATTCTAACAAATGCCAAGTGCTAACTACCAGATTACTCAGAAGAAAAAAACATCAATCAATAATACGCTTTATTGTTACAGTATAATTAAAACCCAATGCATTTAACACAACAGCTGCCCCTTGTGCAGTGTGGACCAGCTTTGGTTGCCTTCAGATAGCGCAGGCAGAGACCCGTAGGTAGCACATGTCACAGTGTGGGGATCTCCTGCTGGTGATGCCAGGCTTCCCTGGTGCAAAGAAGCACCAGGAGAAAAGCTTCTTGTAGAGGGAGTTCATGGCCAAAACCCAACTCTGGCTTCACCTGCCTCAAAAGATCATTAAGTGGGAGAAGTTCTGGGAACTGTTACATGAGTAATTCATTTCAGTCACTTATCACAACCGTAACCAGTGCAATTTTCAGGTTTTTGCTCTTGTTAATTTATCCCTGGAATGTCAGTCCTGTCTCTGGCAGCATGACCAGAAAATCACAAGTTTAGGGAAGGGGGACCAAGCTGGGCCAGGTCACACGGTCTTTAAAGTAACGTACCCAGATTGAAGATCGATTACTAAACGGTGTGTATGTGCCCTTAGGCAGCCTTTTATTCAATAGAATGCAGCATGTACAGGTGTAAGTGCGCGTAGTACACACAGGTCAGTAAATAGGTATCACTGGGCACCAAATATACAATCAGTTTCTAAATCAGGATGGCAGTTCTAAAGGTAAACTATTTGTAAACGCTTTTGATCCATTTCTCATCCTTTCCCACGTTCTGTATGTGGGAAACTTTGTAAAATGTTTCCAGCTACATTTTGCCTGACACCAGCCACAACTGGGGGCAGCGTTTGGGCGTTTACTCCATTACTCAGCACTGACACTTGCCAACAATAATTAGTTACAAAATAACTGATTTTATTGGAAATTGACTGGACAAAATTCAGACGCGACCGAGATCTAAATAAATAGAAATAAGCATTTGTAACCATATCCAGTTATCACTTTATATATCACTTTGTTAATTGGCAAAAAATAAAAATAAATAGTGCATTTTTGGTGTCACAAACCAGGACCCCATCAACATTCCGTTGTAATGACATCATTCAAGCAACTCTAAAGCACCAGTTAATGTAACAGTCCCAGAGAGAAGAGACAAAACATTGGGGCACAAACTTTAAGGCGATTTAAGCTATTTTAAAGCCAGTTACATTGAATACTGCAATTAAAAATAGTGGGAAGTGCTCATTTAGCTGATAAGATTGCTGGAATACAAAGCCATATTTAAAAAAAAAAAAAAAAAAAATTAAAAATTGACACAGCTCCAGTCTCCAAACTCGTCACTTCCACAAAAAGGGTCACAGATTGATATTTTGCCATTGCATAGGAATCAGACTTTACGTCACTTTAAATCCTGTAAACTGAAAGCAGCAGATCCACAGCATCTGGGGGGAGAAAGTATGGCAAGTGTACACGATTAAGATGTTTAAACTTACAACATACCCTTATCGTAAAAGGAGAGTTTTATTTTCTACTTTTGCAGAAATGCAAGAGGCAGGTGCTCTGAGGTCAGTTTTAATGTCGCTTCAGGAGTTTGTCATCATGCCTCAAAGAGGAAAAACTGCTAGAGGAAGCACTGTAATTCGGCCTTTCTGTCATCATTCTCAGCCAAACAACAACTCTCCCACTCCAATTAATTTAGTAAAACAAACATAACTTGTATAGCGCTGCTAGTTTTTACGTAGCGCTTTACAGAATCATTTTGCAGGCACAGGTCCCTGCCCCATGAGCTTACATTCTATGTTTTTGGTGCCTGAGGCACATGGAGATAAAGGTGAGTTCCCAACAGGTCACAAGGAGCCGACACCAGGAATTGAACCAGGTTCCCCTGCTTCAAATCAGTGCCATGTCAGTTGTTTTTACTCACTGAGCCACTCCTCCAGATAACCAACAGAAGAAACAAAATACGCACATTACTGCGGCTCTGGGTTGGAATACAAGGAAAAGCAATTGGAAGTTTCCGTCCTGGTTATGTAATCTGGGGGGGCCACTAACCTGTAGTGGGGAGGGAAGGTAGTAGAGAAAGCAATGCAAGACACCACCAAGATGTTGCCCCAATATTGGTGCATCCAAAGACATGGGTACTTTTTAACACGACACATTGTTTCCAGACCATGAAATTTAACACAAGTTAATTTTGTGCTACAAATATTGAAACAACTTGTACACAATTAATGTGCCTGTTCCGCTCCTAAATCTAGGGTTCCTTAAAGTTCTGTGTAATTATAAATTGGCCAAGAACAACGGATTAAATGTGACCGGTCACGTTGTTCTAACCATCATTGCCCCAGAAAAAGCCCAGCAACAATTCTTGTAGTTAGACCTCTTTCCCCGAGGAGATGGGCTGTACAGTTACCAAACCAGGGGAATAGAAGACTACGGACACCTGGGCACTACTGCACTGACTGTGTTAAATCTCCGCTGTTTATCTGGTGGTTAAAAAAAGGGACTTGTGGTTAGGTGTGAAAGAGGCAGACACAAGTAGTACAATCCTACTGCTTGATACCAGGGACAACCCATTCCTTCCAGTGGAGATTTTTTTCTGCCATTACAACAAACAGTAAGGCTATAACCATTGTGATGGTAGGGCTCATGGCATCACAAAACGGGATGAAGCCCAGTAGCTACCCCTAAATCTATGTAACTTGGCCACTTTGTAAGGCTATTTTGGCCAAAGTATTTTATATCTGGGGAAGAACAGGGAATGTGTAAATGATGTCCATGTCTGTAAGAATGTATTTCAAAGTTCTGTATTTGTTATCCCACGTTTAGTGAATCAAACATTCTTCTGTAAATGTGCTTGGGGGTCAGCCCGCCCAGTAAAGCAAATGAGATACTACATTGTTACTATAATTTATGGGAGAATGCAATCCACTTAGTTGAAGCTTTCCATAGAATGATAGGATTAGGGACAGTAGGTGTCGGGACTCTCTGGGGGGAGGTGAAAGGCTTGCTGATCAGATCTGGGAGTAAGAGAATCTGTATTGACAGATCTGATTTAATCAGGGATGAGTTCTTAGCAATGCCTCTAGCTTGTTGGGACACAATTAATCTGGCTCTGTCCAGTAGCCCATCCCATGTAAAAGGATAGCCACAGAGGGCTATATGAGGGGGGTTGCCTGATCAGAGAAGCAGTTCTACGTTCAGAGACACACTGGGAGGAGGGTGGAGATACCCTCAGAGGACTATCTGAGACACATTTTGTGAAGTGATTCGATTTTTAGAGTGACCAGCTGGAGAGATCCCAGAGGGGCTGTATGTTGATCAGCCCTCATGAGATCCTGGACGAGAAGCGGACAGGACAAGCCTTCTTGAAGCAGGCCCCTGCACCTAGCGAGGTAGAGTCCACTCCCCAGGCCCCAGTTTGGTATTGTCATCGTGTTTTGTACATCTTTGTTTGTCTGCTGGCGTTCCCAGAATAAACCCCATTTTATTCAATACACTTGTCCTGATCTGGTGCTTAGTGATCCTTCTTGGTGAAACCACCCACTCAGGTGTCTCCCATGACAACCATTTTGCTGTACTGAGGACATTCAGGACATTGTCCAGTGAGTAGACTGAGACTCACACTCGCGACCGAAGGTTTGATGAAGCGTCTACTGTAGAGGTAAAGATAGCAGCAGCCCATTACTCAACTTACTCCAGACTGGTGGTCAGGAGCCAATGAGATAGTTCCGCCAGTAACAGAGGAGCTTGTGTAACCAAGGTTGCGCTCAGGTTCACCTGAATCTCTGAAGATAGGTCAACCGCCGTGCCAGTTCCTACACAGGACGACAAATGGTAAGCTTGTGGGTGCTTCTAAACCAGGAATGTGTGTGTGTCGTGTTCACACAGTCTTTAGGATTACAGTATATGCCAGGAAGACTAATGGAGATTTATATTCTCCAATGGACAATGTGGCACGTGATAAGAAGCAGTGATTATTGACCCGGAACATTAGGCGCTACAAAACTCAACCAATCCTTCAACCACTCAGTGTTAAACGCACAGCTGGAATACCTACTACGTACCCAGGCAGTCCTGTAACTTCAGACCAACTAATACCCCCGCATCAGAGCCCCCCTCAATTCAAGTTATAAATTGGATTTAGTTACACGACTACTCAACATGCTCTGCCCTCCACTGGGGGCCCCATTTGCTGAATGGAGTTCAGATCACGTGGCTTCAGATCATAAGCCACATTCCCCTTCTGAGGGGAAGGATTGTGGTGTTGTGCCAATGCCTTAAAGTCTTGCGCAGATCATGGAAAACAAAAGAAAACAAACGGCGGCCTTACAAGTCACAATATGTGAAAGTCCTGGAAGTCCAATAAGTTTTTGGAGAAAATGTCCCAAAGGACTAGACCTTCAGTGCTTTGGCTGTCAACATTGCCACTTATATTTCTTTCGGCTTTATTTCATATCCCGCACGCACAGAGGAAGGAGGAAATTGTATCTGACAGCCAACGAACTGAAGGGTATCCCTTGTGGACATTCTCCAAAACATATTGGACTTCCACATCTTTTTTTTGGGACGTTTAAGGCACCGGCTATTTCTTTGTTTCCATTGTCCATAGCTAATTTGTACGAATCAGCTTTTAACAGGCAAGCCCCTGGCCCGCCACTATGGGGTGTTAATTCCTATTAGTAAGTTTATTTCTCCATTACAGCGCTATTTATACACTTTTTTTCGTATGGTGCGCAGATCAGTCGGTTTTCTATACTTTAAAGTATTGTTTGGTTATGCCGGTGTCACAGAAAACCCTGAATCCGATACGTCTCTCCCCCTCCCAAGCCACAATGGTTGCGCAATACCATTAGGCATGTGCAGGTGTGAGTGCTACAATGAGGCTTATACAGGGGCTTCCCTGCCTCCACAGCCTGGTGCAGACACTGCAGTTACCCAAGCAGGGTTGGCTCTGTATGAGGTGGCATGGGTGGATATATTTTGCTGGGAATGGATGTATGGGCAACTGTATGTTCTAGTGCCATTTCTCCAGTAAAGTAATTATGAATAAAGTGGGATTTGTCCTTTTTGTGATTTGCCCCACAGTCTAATTATTTCCCAGTTGTGATCTGAGATTGAAAATGGGTCTGGCATACCATATGAGGGTGTATCATTCTGCCGCCTTCCCCTTACGATTTAAAATGTTTTTTTCTGTACATAACAGGCAGACCCGGTGTTCATACCGTTTAAGGACACTCACGAGTAAGGACATATCACCCAATAGGCAAAAGGCAGTTTCGGCATGCGCAGTAGCTTTGAAAGACCTGAAACAGCAAATAAACCGGCATCCAACACTGTACACGAAAGCTCCTCTTAGTGTGCGCAAGCGTGGGTGAGACTTAATAGCGCCTTGGTTACAAAAATGTGTATTTACATCAGTTATGTTCAACGTATATATGACGATGTCCGTACAGTACATGCACATAAGTGGCAAAAAGTAAGTGCTTCACTTTTATAGATAACATTTTCGCTTTAACATACATGTCTTCGCGCACATTGCTACTATAAGGGTTTAGGGGTATGCCTTGTAACAAAATATTTCATATACAGCACTTTTCTCCAACATAACTCAAACGCTTCACAGCAAATTATTTTACTTCCAGTCCCTGCCCCAGGTGGAGTTTACCAATCTGGTTGTTGGTGCCTGAAGCACAGAGATGAAAGACTTTTTACCAAGGAACCGAACCCATATGGGAATATATGAGCCAGGTTTCCCCCTTCAAAC
Source organism: Ascaphus truei (assembly GCA_036426205.1). Taxonomy (NCBI): domain Eukaryota; kingdom Metazoa; phylum Chordata; class Amphibia; order Anura; family Ascaphidae; genus Ascaphus; species Ascaphus truei. Next base: position 11,945 of record WSYH01014860.1, read on the forward strand.
GTCTTTGTCCTGATTTTGTGCTTTTACTCACCGAGTTTGTCCTAGGAGTGGGAGATATGAATTTGACTGGTTCCACATACAAATAGCCAGATTTAAAAGTAAATAAATAAACGATGGTGGGTTGACAGACCAGGGATCTTGAAGTAAGCAACAAAATGATCTAAAGATTGTTCACCCTTGATTTCAAAGCAATGACTGCTATGCCAATCAAAATTCAAAACGTTATACTGATATTTAAGGAAGTAGGAGTCACCAGCCCCCAAATACAGTGCTTTAAACAACAACAAAAAGGATCGAAGCTGGAAAAAGCTGTACACGTATGAACAAGTCTTAATATCTTCCCTCATCCTCTGTTTGTCATAGGGTAGTGTCCCAATTCATACATCATCACGAATTAGACTAAATTAGTTGTATCCTTGTAACCAAATACACTGCCAATTAGAACCATTGATTAGCCAGTTGTTTACTAGACCATGCTGACCAAACATTAGAAGCACAATGTGTTGCACCATTACTCACGTCACGAAGGGAATCGGACGGCTCTCCTGCGCACAGCTCCCCGTTGAGCCCAGCCGCGTCATCCCAGGACGAGCGAGAAGGTAAAGTTGTTGTCAATGCATCATGAAGCCCTCGCAAATGTATCCAGTCACAGCATGCATCACGGGCGAAATCAGCATCAAAAGGTGATTCGAGAGAAAAACCGGAGACACAAGGACTGAACAAAGGCAACAGTGGACCGTTTTAAAAATGTATGACTTAAAGACATGTGAATAAAGTCCTGACAGATCACCAACACGCGTTTCACGCTCAGGGTCTTATCACAGATTATATAAAATGCGTGAAGCTGTTAGGTGGTTGTGTCAGGACTTAGTGTCAAATGTTCTTTTAAGACACATACATTTTGAAACGGTCCCATTGTTACCTTTTTCAGCTGTGCGCCGGTTTTTCCTTTGGATCACTTTTGATTGCTGAATTTAAGAAGAAACTGACCCCTTTGCTTCAGTGTTTATTTATGTTCCCCCCCCCCCCTTACATTTCCTGTTTTACACCTGTAGGAAGCAGCAGTCTCCAGAACTTGTGCTTAATATCAGCTCCGGATATACCCCAGCTTCGTATACAGAAAACAAATCCCCAGATGTGGATGGTTTACTGCAATTATAAAATGGTTTTAATGTACACGACACCTTATGTTACACAGTGAAAAGATGGATAGTATAAAATATAATATTTTATTCAACATCTCTTGGCAGGAAATTTAAATGAACTTGAGAAAGGAGCATCATGTACAATTTCCTTAGCACCTATCTTGTAAAATCACTTATACTTGGAAAGAAATCTGTCAATGGGTTGGTCAGAGGAGGTCACTACCGCATTTTGGAAACCGCACTTAGGTAGGAGAGAGTATCGATGTAATGTAAAACCAGACAAAAAACACAGTCGTTTAGTGCTCCAGTTCTCATGGGGATGTGGGCAGCTGTAATACAGAGCCATAGTCCATAACTGCAAGCATGTTCGTTGAAGGAAAGGACTGCTCCGTCCACCTTGACCCTTGTGACACGCGGAGAAAGTGTCCCACTACGGGTTGGACGCCCCACTGAGCAATCCGCACGCCCCCAAGTGTACAGCATTTCAGGGCAGTCCTGGACGCTCCCGGCTGGTTGGCGTTTCTCTGTGTGATACAGAAGAGAGTCTGGCGCTTCTGCAGCAAATGAGACTTAAAGCCGTCACTGCCGACTAGGCCTCTTATTCCCAGGGTCCGACAGGCCCCCGCCGCACCGGCTCATCATCTGGAGTGTACCTCACAAGACAGTTTTTTTTTTGTTATTTTTTTTTTAAGTTATTAAAATGTTGTGCCACAAAATACTTGAGGTGTAACAGTCTCGTTTCAATATACAAAGGGCTTCCACAGAACATTCCAAAATCATCCTCACCATCTGCAAGTCACAAAACTCCCGAAATCTCCCTCATCAGCAAAGCACTTATATTATTTTAGGCCTGTTACAACATGTCACTTGTCCATTCCATGTCTATATTGAATGTCCTATTATTCCACACAGGATAAGCTCTGCAGCGGGACAGGGACTCAAGACTGACCATGTTTAACACTCTGCTCCGCATCATTATACGTATGTGTTATAGTCGCTTCAACATGCGAGTACTACCATGGTGACAATCGTTATAAATAACAAATACAAAACACATCATGGGGAAGAAGTGCTTCAGGACAAAAGTGACCTTTAGGAAAAAAGGGTCTCCCAATTCTTTAGATTGAGTAGGTAGGAGTGAACTAGAGAGACAGTTAGGAGGGCGTTTCTGGCAGAGTGTCTGCAGGGGGCCAAGGTTTGTGTGTATGAGGTGTAAATCAGTCCACGGAGCTACTCAGCTTAGCCGGCCTCTTTATGCGTTGTGTGTTAAAATGGTCTTTAAAAAAAAAAAAAAAAAGGTGGATTAGAGGGTGCTAGTCGTGGTATGTGAGGGGGAAAGGCCACATGCCATAGGTTTGGGGCTCGTCAGTGGACACAGGTTTAAGATGGGAGAGGCTTTTAGATACCCAAAGTGGGTAAGAAAAGACATCCTTGAGCAGAACCACAAGAGTCAGGATGGTGCATAGCGAGAAATTAGGGCAAAGATGTAAGGGGGGCAGAAGGCGCGGCTAACATTGGCAGCATTATCAAAACCACACTAATCCCGCGCCAAAGTGCCTTTATAAGGATAGAAGAAATGTGAAGTCTGTTAAATAGCCAATATATATTGTATTTTGATAAGTTTATTTTACTATTCTAGCTCAAAACAAAACAAGGAGAGTCTTCTTGTAAAACATTTCATGCTATTGATATACTCTCAGAAGAAATGGAACTGTTGACATTGCAAAACAAGAAGTAGTTGATCACTTCCCGAATTGTACATAAATGGAAGGGGAGTCAGATCACGTGGTCTTTTGCTCCAAGTCACCCCCCCCCCCCCCCGCGGAAGGATCTATTTAGGAAGGGGGGAAACAGGCTGGTAATGTTGG
>WSYH01014861.1:4568-14957 GCA_036426205.1 Ascaphus truei
CACAGGCTCGCACATTATGTACGCACACACAGAGGAAACACAGCTCCGCACACTGACCCACAGTCATCGCACATTCACCGCAAGGAAGACGATGGCAAGGTTTCCTCCAGTAACCACCAGTGAGCAAAGCGCACACTCTGCACGCATAATCAAAGACGCGCGATCAACCCCACGCGACCTTACAGTCCAGTACCTCAAGGACAAAGGCCACGGCTTTATTTTACACAAATAAACCTGTAAGTGCCAAACCCTGCCAGCGTGCTCTCCCCCGGTAAAGGCCGATGGCACCCCAACCATGGCCCGCAAGACCCACCAAGCCGAGCGTCGATGGGCCCGGCCCGTAAGCGATTACTGGACCCGGGGATCACGCCACAAATGAGCCCTGCCCACTCGCTACCACCAGCCACCAAGGTTTAGGGGTTTATCTGCACCATAGAGCCCCGCTGGCAAAGTAACGAACACCTACCACCCCAACAGCCGCCCCCACCACGGGCTATGTTAATCCCCTAAAAACTAGACCGTACGCCAGACCCGCACGGCCCTTCAAGCCCCCCCCTGAAGTTCGATATTAATGTCTAACCCATTTCGAATGAGGACCAGTTGTGGGCGAAATAATCCACTATTTGCTGAATTGAACTCGGGTGACTTATCACGAGCCTCCTCTACCTGTAACACACAATTCGCTGCACCCCCTTCCCCTTTGAACCATCCTCACCATGCACCTAAATCTGAGATAGTTAGGGTCAATAAGGAATGACCCAAAGCAAACCTGACTTTACCGCCCCACACCAGGTCCTTCACTGGCCTTAGTTTATGGCTGATAATTTACACCTCAAACATAACCTTGGCCCCTTGCAGACGCACCCACCAGAACGGCCTCATTGTCTCCGCACGTTCCTCCCAACAACTAATTAATGTAAAAGCTTTCGGAGTGGGACTCTCCTTCCCAAATTACTACCTCTATGTCACGGACTCGAATTCAAGATGGCTTATCACCCAAACCTCCTACCTGATCATCAATTTCCCAAATGCCTTATTAATTTTCCCTAGTGCGCTCCACCACCTCATTCGCAGCGCCCCCTACCACGCCCTCCTGTGGACTATATCTGACCACCCACCGGAAGGTCCCCAACAAACCTGAATCTGCGCTACAGTAGTCTAATGATGTTACCCCCCTGTGAATAGTCAACATTTTTGGCATGCCTCCTGTCCCTTGCCAGTACCAGCAGTTCTGGCCAAAGCTGTGCCATCTCACCTTCGCACATGCCCCACCAGAACACAGTTCCTGTTTCCCCTATGCCCAAATTCCACCGTATGGGCCAGGAACTTACAGCTTCTTGCCCAATGAATAAAGAATACCCGATATTCAAACGTCTGGAGGCAAAGCTCAGGTGCACTGAAGCCAGCACCAAGTCCATCACTGGACCGTCACCAACACACACAACTCCACCTGGCACAACGGATCACCTCTGGCGCAAACATCCTGAACTCTGCTAACTGCATTCGGGATAAAAAAAAGACAGCACTACGTTAGCCACCCCAGGGTACATGCATAGCCTAAAGGCTATTTTAACTCCAGGCAAGTTAGAACAAAGTTACGAAATAAACAGCACCAATGGGAAGGGGCGACGGGGACAGGAACGAGAACCAAAATTATTAACTGCCCCAAACACCCCAATATTGTTAATTCCAGAATACACATGCACTTAGCCACACTGTGCACCCCAAAGTCCTATGCAGTTACTAAGGAAAAATTGTAGGAACGACAGGGTTTTTTTTTTTTTTAAGTTAACTGCTACTCCACCCAAGATAGCGGCCACCGCTCACGACACCAAGACCCCTCAAAATACGCTCCGAATCCCACTGTCGCAGCCGTTAAAAAGCTGGAGCCTGTTGTGGATGTAGGCCAACCCCTCCGCCAGTGTCCTCCCATGTAGCACTGCAAAGACTCCAACCACACTCCACAAATCCCTTGGATTCCGCTGTTAACTTACAAAAAGAGGTGGAGTCTCACCTGGTCCATAGCAGCCGCTAGCCGTTTACAAAAACACCCTCCCCAATGGCATAATTTGACTGCAAAAATAGGTGTCTCATTAAGGACCGAAAAACTTCATTTTTTTTTTTTGAGAGACATAAATGTCTCCATGGAACTTCTTAAAGCCCTCAGCTTCTCCTCAGGCAACCTATATTCCATAAGAATGAATCAATTTAGATCCTAAAAAAACCCAAACAGACCGGTAGTGGGGCCTCCATTTTTCCATATCACATAGGATACGCGAAAGCGCAACGCCGAAAAAGCCACCTGACTAAAAACTTTGGACAACCATCTGGCGCACAAATCCGATTCCTGGACCAATGCAACTACAACACACACCACTGCGAAAATGATCAAAGACTAGATTAGTCATCACTCGAGTCTAGCGCGAAATTCATCTTCCTTTTTTGCCTTCAAATATCTGGGCAAGATACCCCCCCCGGGTAAAGGCCGATGGCACCCCAACCAAGGCCCGCACACCCACCAAGCCGGGCGCCCAATGGCACCCCAACCAAGGCCCGCACACCCACCAAGCCGGGCGTCCGATGGCCCGGCCATTAAGCGAGACTGGGCCCAAGGAATCACGCACAAATGAGCCCCGCCCACTCGCTACCCCCAGCCACCACAAGGCTTTAGGGGTTATCTGCACCATAGAGCCCCCGCTGGCAAGGTTAACGAACACCTACCCCCCCCCAACAGCCGCCGTGACATAGGCAACACATGCCATGCAGCCATCAATTTCCCAACTGCCTTATTAATTTTCCCTCGTGCGCTCCACCACCTCATCTCGCAGCGCCCCCTACCACGCCCTCCTGTGGACTATATCTGACCACACCACCTGGACCGTTCCCCAACACACCTGAATCTGCGCTACAGTAGTCTAATGATGTTACCCCCCATGTGAATAGTCAACATTTTTGGCATGCCTCCTGTCCCTTGCCAGTACCAGCAGTTCTGGCAACAGCTGATGCCATCTCACCTTGCCTGCCCCACCAGAACACATTTCCCTGTTTCCCGCTCATGCCCAAATTCCACCCGTATGGCCAGGAACTTACATGCTTCTTTGCCCAATGAATAAAAGAATACCCGATTATCCAAACGTCTGGAGGCAAAGATCAGGTGCCACTGAAGCCAGCACCAAGTCCATCACTGGACCGTCACCAACTACCACAACTCCACTGGCCAACTGGATCCACCTCTGGCGCCAACCTCCTGAACTCTGCTAACTGCATTCGGGATAAAAAAAAGACAGCACTACGTTAGCCACCCCAGGTACATGCATAGCCCTAAAGGCTATTTTTAACTCCAGGCAAGTTAGAACAAAGTTACGCAATAAAGCCTTAGATTCCTAAAAAAACCCAAACAGAACGGTAGTGGGGCCCTCCATTTTTCCATATCCAAAGGAACGCCGAACCAACATGCCCCTGCTAAAAACTCTTGACAACCATCTGGCGCACAAATCCGACTTCCCTGGACCAATGCAACTACAACACACACCACTGCGAAATGCTCAAAGACTAGATTAGTCATCACTCGAGTCTAGGCGCAAAATTCATCCTTCCTTTTTTGCCTTCAAATAATTTCTGGGCAAGCTACCCGTTTATCTGAACAAGCTCATCACCCCTACCACATGCAGCACTTATCTGAGATCTGACTCCAAAAGACTGCTCATGGTCCCAAGGTTCAGTAAAGTATCCGACCGCTCCTCCTTCTCCCACCATGCACCCCAAAACTGGAACAGTCTACCAGAGACTTCCACAGCCACCACCAGTCCAAGTTCCCTCAAAACCAAAGCTGTCTCACACCTCCCTCCAGTTTCCAACTGTTACATACACCTACAATACCTACCATCTCCAACTGTCAAACCATACTGTGCATGCAATGTCCCACACACATGTTATACCCTGTTCACCCTGACCATGTACATTTGTCATCTTAACACCATGCCCGGACATACTAACAACGAGTGGGCAACACCCCAATGCATTACTTCCTGGCAACACATATTTTATAAATAAATATGAACAAAATTGTCTAAGTGTATTACCCACACCGCCTGCATTCTTCCCCGGACTAAATCCCATTCAAGAAAGTGCTGAAAGTTTCAAGTAAGGCATGAAACAGAGGCACACCCCATTGGCAAACACAAAGTCACAAATTTCATCTGCTGTTGGATACTCCTGGAGGAAAAAAGTGAGTCTGCTTTATGGGTCGCCGTGCCCTGTTTTTCTCCTTATATGGGACTTTGGTCTGTACTAATTATTAATGGTGCCGTTGGCATTAAGTACTAGTACCCTAACCCTATTGGGGCAACATTATTGTACACACAGTACATTGGGAGTTCTCTCAACTGCAATTATTATTATTACAAGGACTTGTTCTTCAGGTGCACTGGCGTTCTATACACTTCTGCTTTCTATCACTACAAGCGGGAAGACGGAGGACCCAAACAGGGAATGTCCCATACACAAGAAACCACACCCACTTAACAGATGTTTTGGGTTTAGAATGAAGCCCATAGAGGAACGCAGGAACCTACTCAAAGAATTTGGAGTTTGCTTCAGATGTGGAGCTTCCACGAGTCACCTGCCCAGAGACTAAATAATCTATTACTGTAAATGCACAGTGTGCGATAGTGATAAGCATGTAACATCTTTATATCCAGAGGCACTTACACTCTACCAACTCAACAACCCTACCACCATGGCAAAGCATGGCGGGGAAGAAGGAGAAGAGAAAATACCATCACCATCTGTCACATCCCAGTGCACCAAGGTTTGTGGAGAAGGACGTGACCAGAGGTCCTGCTCCAAAATATGCCTTGTCGCAGTAAACCCCAAGGGACAACCTGAGAGAGCTACTAGGATGTATGCAATCATCGATGTTCAAAGCAGCTGATCATTAGTATTGTATGCCCTTATTTATATAGCGCTAAAAATGTACTCAGCGCTTCACAAAGAATATAGTACAAGGAATTAAAATACATTAAGCGCAGCAAAATCAGACAATAGGAAAGGCAATCCCTGCCCCAAAGAGCTTACAATATAAGTGGTATGATGGGAGACTTACAGAGACAGCAGGTGAGGGAATAAGTGCTGTATATGGCAGTGCTTTGCCATAATGGGTGGTAGGAGTGACTGTGGGACAATAGCCATGAGTGCAGGCTTGATTTGTGGGGCGAGTTTTATGGCTAGTTAGTATTAAATCAGAAGGTTAACACCATTTACAGGGGAAGAGATGGGTGTGATCAGGTGTGTATGTCTGGCGTCAGGCCTAGGGGAGATCCCCAGCAGCAGGAAGGCGTAGATAAGAGGGTGGGAATGGAGGATTTGTGCGGGCGTTTTTTATTGAGGGGTAAAGAAGTTGTTAGGAGGGAGGTGTATAAATAAGGGTGCAGTGGGGAAGTTGGAGAGAACAGAGACGCTCACAAAGGAGTGAGGAAACAGTAAACAGAAAAAGCAATAGGGAGGGCATAGTGAGATGCAGGAGGAGAGACAGTCCAGGTATTGGAGAATTGGAAGATTTCAAATAATCACAGCATTTAGAAAGTCAAGTTCTCACAGTAGCAAAGTTGTTGTTGTTGTGCAGAGTCCAGATCTTCCTCTAATCTTCACTTCCAATTTCAACTCCAAAATTACCTCCAGACACTTTCAATGTGACACTTTAAGATGTTACACAGCCATATGGCTCACAGCCAAGAGAGACTTAATTAGACTTAATTAGACCTTAATTAGTAAGGTCAGAATTCTTTAACTTATTCAACACACGAGACAATGCCTCCCCCTACACACTCAGAACATGCGCAGGACTGATAGAAACGTCAGGGAGGAGAGCAAATGGCTACACCACAGGTTCCATAGATGGTAGAATAAAAATACCACTCCTTACGCTTATAGAATGTAATCAGATGGCAGCGAACTGGAGTGAGATTCCCACACCAGACGTGGCACGTCATCACCCACACATTAGGGGAATAGCCGTCCCCATTCCGCCGTTAGATCAAGATGTCAAGATTTTGCTACTGCTTGGCAGGGAAATCCTGAGTGCACAAAATCCGCGGACAGCGCAACGGAATCCATAACGCTCCATTTGCCCAAGACTTGACCTAGGATGGGCGATAGTGGGTAATGTATGTATTGGTAAAGGACGCAAAACGAACTATGTTGATGCCCGAAGAACAAATATAATGGAACATGGACACACATCCCTCTTCAAACCACGTTCTAGCCATATGTATGTGGAGAAAAGGTTTGGCGACAAAGAGAAACAAAGTCATACCCCTGAAAACCACAAAGACATCTTTATATCAGAGAAATGTGACAATGGCCTAGGAGGTACAGGAGTCCAGACGACAAAAGACGACGTACCACATTTACCAAAGGAAGAGAAAGATCTCCTGAAGGTGATTGACAAGGACATTTTCAAAGATAAGACAAACGGTTGGACGGCCACGTCTCTATTCCACTCACCCAGTGGACACCTCCTAAACAAAATAGAGGGAATCGAGAAATCCACACAAACAGATCAGTGGCACAATGTGCTTACAGATTAGAACCCTGGAGACGATGCTACTGGGTTGGTGTCTACAGCTCACCTGCAGAGCACGTCATCGCCAACAGAGCCAAAGTCTCTGACACAACCTGATGAGCGCCCATTGGTTCCAGATGACATATTTGATGTTATAATCCTGGAAGTGGCCACAGAGATCCACCCTCAAGTCTGTGCTGTGGTCACAAACGTGACATCTGAAGATATGCAAGGATCCCATAATTCCTCTAAATGGGCAATGCTCCAGCGAGCGTTTGTATGTCTCAAGCATGCTACCACTGCTTTCAGCCACACACCTGGTGGTAAATTAGACAGCCATAGTGGTTGGCATCTCTGCAAGGGACTAAGCACTGTCAGCACAAAAACAGAGGCAACGAAGATTGTCCCCAGTTGCGTCCAGAAGGAAACACATGCCAACGAACTCAGCTGTGTATAAAAAAAGGGATCTCTCTAACGGGAGTTCCTTCTGGAAGGTGAATCCTACAAACAACAAGGGCAAGCTTACCAGAACAAGTGGTCACCTTACCAATCCCCAATTGTGCTAGGAACAGACGCTTGAAATCCCTCACAGAACAAGACTCCATGATCCTGGAGGCAGGTTTGAGCCTTGACAACGTTCATGGTCGCAGCCTCAGCAATTGTTAGAACCAGAACTCTTACCAGGACTATAAGGATATTGGATACCACCACCTGTGTGTCCCTATTACCATTTTTGTGGGTCCCACCCATTCTATGGCCACTAAAAAAACATTGAGGAGCACTCAGCCACATCCTGGACTGGTGCACCTACTTGGCCCCTAATCGTCAAAGGGACTTTCAAGGCTCCAGTGGTACCCGCCAGCACCAATGGATTTTAAACTGCCGTTTACTATGTATTTTATATGTTCCACATATATAGTTTATATAGTGGTATTTTGTAATACCAGACAGGGAGTGTCCTGGAACTTCTCTGTATATTGAAGTGAAACTTCTTTGCTGGCATCTACAGGGTTTTCATGGGGAAAAAAATCCTTGTCCTGTAACGAAAAACCGTAACACAGGTGATGTCACAGAACAAATGGGCGCGTACCTGTCGTGCTCGCGCATGCGCAAAAAAACAGCATTCTAGTCTGCATGGAGATTACACTAAATGCATGCGCACAAGAAGGGGTTGTGGGCCGCATGCGCTCCACAGCCCTCTGCGCATGTGCACCACGGGCCGTGGGCCTCTGATGCGCAACGTGGGGCTCTGTGCATGCGCAACCCGTAAGCTGGACCGAATGGGAGAAGAGGAGCCGGAGAACACCGGGCAGGGATAAAAAGAAGCAAGAAGGGAGGGACAGAGCCCCGGGGCTGTGAAAGAGCCGCGTCCCCCGAGGCTGAAACAGACAGACACACACACAGAGTGACACACGCACACAGAGTGACGCACGCACACAGAGTGACGCACGCACACAGAGTGACGCACGCACACAGAGTGACGCACACAGAGTGACACACACACACAGAGTGATGCACACACACAGAGTGACGCACACACACAGAGTGACGCACACAGAGTGACACACACACACAGAGTGACACACGCACACAGAGTGACACACGCACACAGAGTGACACACGCACACAGAGTGACGCACGCACACAGAGTGACACACACACAGTGACACACGCACACAGTGACACACGCACACAGAGTGACACACACACACAGTGACACACACACACAGAGTGACGCACACACAGTGACACACACACACAGTGACACACGCACACAGTGACACACGCACACAGAGTGACGCACACACACAGAGTGATGCACGCACACAGAGTGACGCACACACAGTGACACACGCGTACACACAGAGTGACGCACACAGTGACACACGTGCAGACACACAGTGACACACACACAGTGACAGAGTGACACACACACATAAAGGAATTCAGTTAGTATAAATATAGAAGTGCAAATAGCTAAAACGGGGTGTGTGCCGAGCATGCGACACACACACATTATATAGATACACACACAGTATATATAGATATACACACAGTCTATAGATACACACACTAGAAGTGGTGTTACCCAGCTGATCATTAACCTCCCTGGGGTTTTAATAAACTGAAGGTTCCGAGGTCCAACCAATGAGAGAAATGGGTACAAAGGGCCCATCCCAATGTAATCCGTACAGAACGTGAGCGAGAGACAGTCTGAGGGTATGTGGGAGCTGCAGATCTGGTTACACGTCTGTGTTTCGGGCTGACCCCAGTATGATGCCGAGTACGCCCCGTACGTCTGCCTCTCACACTCAGTGTGCCAAGACACCGCCCCGCACTATTGCATTAGGGCATCTGTTCCAGCCGTGCTCGGATCGCATTATATCCCAGAGATATGGGATTTTATTACTGTTCAGGGACCGTGCCAAACAAGTGTTCCTATTGATTTGCGCATCAAATATCTTCGTAATAAAAACCTCTCGCCGAAGCTATGGGAGAATCAATATTAATTGGGACCAAAATATCACGCGACAATTAAAAGCGCCAGCATTACGTGTTGGACGGCGGGATGAGGACCAGGTGTGTTCAGGAAAGACGTTGGCTGTCATATGGCAAAGCCATTTAAACCACCTCACCGCCACACGGCACAGCTAGGGTTTGCTCCACAATGTGGGGTTATAAGAGCAGTTTGGGGAGAACACCCTCACTATATTATGTATATATTAATAACCAATATAACTACTGTAACACCCCTATCCCACCCTAAGGGAGATTTACTGGTCTGATGGTGTTAGTGGTGCTGTGGTGCTCACCGGCTGGTTCTCAGGAGGCCTGAGTCTCCGCGATGGTGTGGGGAGTAGGACACAGGACATTCTCTACTGCATGGTTCAGCGCCTCCATCCTGCAGGGCTCTGGCAGGGATTCCTCCCCACAGGAACCTTTGTAATAAGCTAGTCACGGGCCAGGAACGGTACAACAGGATTTATTGGTGGACCAGCACACACTTCATATTCCTCTCATGCAAGAGAGATGGATTCTCTGAACCCCTTCTCAGTCCAGGTCACTGACCCCTCGCAGCTTACAATTCTTCCACGGTCAGAGCTCTGCTCGCAGGACCATTCCCCTGACTGGGCTTCCAGGAGCTGGAGGCCCCTGGGCTAGTCTTAACCCCTCATCCCCTGATGGGGTGAGGTAGAACCCTGCCTACTCCCCAAGGAGCAGGCAACACTGGAACCCACTAAATTTGACAGGGAGCCATCTTTTATACCCGGGCAGGGCCCCACTCCTAAGCTCCGGTAACTGGGCAGCACTACTGACCAGGGCCATCTTAAAAACATCAGGGGCCCCCGGGCAAAGCAGTGCACGGGGCCCGGCCTACACTGTCGCTCCCAGCCTCCCATGCGCTCACTAGCACCAGCAGGCACCGGAAGTGCTGCACTGCTAGGCTGCTAGCGGTTGTGTCGTGAGCCGGGGTGCCGGGCGGGCGGAGAGCGAGCGGAGCCGGGCGGGCGGAGAGCGAGCGGACTCGGGGTGCCAGGCGGGGGGAGAGCGAGCGGAGCCGGGCGGGGGGAGAGCGAGCGGAGCCGGGGTGCCGGGCGGGGGGAGAGCGAGTGGGGTTGCCAGGTGGCTTGTCCAAAAATACTGGACAATACCCTCCCACCCTCCTTTGTCCTCTCACCCCTCCCTTCATCGTCTCTCACCCACTCCGCACGTCAGCAGGGCCCTCCGCAAGGGGCCGCCCCACCTCCAGAGGCGGACGCCGACGCCGCAGCACGCCCCCGAAGCCGCAGCACGACCCCCCCCCGAAGCGGACGCCGACGCCGCAG
>WSYH01001506.1:0-102793 GCA_036426205.1 Ascaphus truei
TCCGAAAATCGCTAAAAATAGGTTAGGGAGGCTAGGATGGGGAACCAGACCCTGCCAATCTCTATCCAACGCGTTTCGAAGCTACCAAAGAGCTTCTTCATCAGGGATAATGCATTGAACCCTCCTCCTTCAATAAATATGCATACGGCTGACGCCATTGGTCAGCCAATTGGGCAGGGGACCAATCAGGTGAGCCCTTCTGCATAAGGGGGCGGGACAATGGATTGGAGAATTGAATACATACTGGCAGTGTGTTGAATACAAACATAAAAACAATTTTAATTATAACATCAATTAAAAACTCCTTATCTGTAGAAAAGGGGGAAGAAAGGGGTATGAAAAATCAGATTAAAATAGAATTAAACATATTGCTTAAATATTGTTAGTACTCAAATCATTTTACTAAACAGTAAAATTTATATTAAATAAATAAATAGATAATGCCTGTTCAATGGACTCATGGTATAGCGACACCTAGTGGTAATATAAAATTGTTGCTGGTAAATGTGATTCTAATTCATATTCATCAATAAAACTCAAAAAGACTCAATACAAATTAATAAAAAGCCCATACATCTATGTCTTCGTTCAATCCTTTTGGAACCATACAGTCCAATTTGTGTATCCAGAGAGACTCCTGAGCCGAGAGGGCCTTAAGTCTATCACCTCCTCTCCTATCGCTTGCTACATGTTTGATGCCCAGGAAGGTTAGACTTGAAGGGTCCTTATTATGATGGCTTAAAAAATGTCTAGAGACACTGTGTTTTTCTAATCCATTTTTTATGTTCCGGATATGCTCCTGTATCCTCACCTTTAGGTTGCGCTTGGTCCTACCAACATATTGGAGTTTGCAGGAGCATTCTAATAAATACACCATAAAAACTGAATTACATGTAATAAAATCGTCTATTTTAAAAGTTTCCTGCGTTCTTTGTGAAATAAAAGTTTTACTGTTGGAATTCATATATTTACATACGGAGCACTTTGTGCAACTAAAATTTCCTACGGGTTTATTTCCCAACCAGTTGGTTTTGGGGACTAAAAACATATTATTCCCAATATCACTTGGAGCCAACATATTTTTCAAGTTGGTGGCTTTCCTATAAATGAACTTAGGTTTTTTATTTAAAAAATCACCCAACACTGGGTCACTATTTAGGATACACCAATGTTTAGCAATCACCCTCTCAATTTGTTTGTGGGCAGAGTTATAGTTTGTCACGAAGGCCACATCTACTTGTTTGTCCTCTGTGGATATTGGTTTTTTGACCTTCTGTGACAATAAACTATCTCTGTCCATACCTAACACTCTTGTAAGTTCAGTATCTAAGTGGTTAGGCTTAAATCCCCTCTCTATAAACCTGTCCCGCATCATATCTGCTTGTTGTAAAAAAATCTCATTGGCGCTGCAGTTCCTTTTCAGCCTCATAAATTGGCCCACAGGAATGTTTTTTATCCAGGTGTCCTTATGATTGCTGGTTGCCATTAACAGGTTGTTTGTGTCCACCTCTTTAAAGAATGTTTCTGTGTGCACCCTACCATTACTTCCCGTCAATTTCAGATCTAGGTAATTGATAGAGGTGTTGTCTGTGAGGTGCGTGAATTCTAGATTATAATTGTTCATATTAATGAACGACACAAACTCCTGTATCGATGTGTCATCCCCATCCCATACTATCAAGATGTCATCTATGTAGCGTTTCCATATAATTATACGGTCTCTGAAGGGGTTATTAGCCCATATTGTATGTTCCTCCCAGTGTCCCACATACAGGTTTGCGAAGCTAGGTGCAAATCGCGTGCCCATCGCTGTACCGCAAACCTGAATGTAGAAGTCTGAGAGGAACATAAAATAATTATGGTGCAATATGAATTCTATGAATTTCAATATAAACACTCTGTTCAGAGGATGCAGTAGATTGTCCTGTTTCAGGCATTGTTCAGTAGCGTCAGTGCCTGCCCCCTGAGATATAAAGGGCACAACACTGTCAGTTAGTTGTTGTTGAAAAGCAGTGATTGCAGTTGTTGCACCAGGAGTGCAATAAAGTTTCGTGACCCTTGTGCTGTAACTAGTGGCACGAATATTCTAATCAAGCCTGTCTAGGCCACACTGTGTCCAGGGACCTGGCACAGGGGTGATCTCCCTAAAGCGGGAGGGGATTCCACTCCAATTGAGGAGGGTAATACCTGGCAAAGGGACAGCACGGAGGAATGTGCGGCTGAAGCTGAGAGCTGCATGGGGCAGTCTACTGTATGTAATCAGATCATCAATAAAGATGCCCTTGTTAAAGAAACCCCCACTGTGTGAGTGTGAGATTACTCAGCAGTGGCAGTCACCACCGAGAAGGAGTTCCTCACCAGGACCATCTCCCTGCGGAAGCATAGATCCTGATGAGGTTGAGGCGCGGCACATGATGTAAGCGAGAGACTCAGGAGTCCTGTTACTTGCAGGTGCACCACCATACACGATCACGTAATGGGGACCGGTTAGACCACACGGCCAATGTGAGATTGGGGGGGTCAGACAAGGGGGTCCACCCGTTACATTTGGAGGCACTGCTGAGATACCTGTCAACAGGACAGGCTTTTGCTAGGCACACAATAGGAAACAGGGTGAGTGTCTGCTGCCACTTTGTGCTGCGTGGGACGGAACCAGGGGTAGTCAGGGAGCTGCTGGAGCTGCGGGCCGCAACGACGCCTTGGGATCCTGCTAGGGGTTAGTGAGTCTGGAGCAGAAGGCTATTGCTGTTCTAGTCACCTTGAGGTAGCGCTAGCGGGGGACGCCTGAAGGGATAAACTGGTAACTTAGGGCAGGAATTCTGGAAGGGTCCGCACTAGGCTAGCCAACAGTAGGTAGACGCCCAAAGTACTGCATGGAAGAGCCAGAGTACTCTAGTCTCCATTCCAGATCACTTACCAAGGAGCACAGACTGGAGGAAAGCAATACAGTAGACACAGAAAGAGTGAGCCTAGCCTGAGGTAGTGCAAACACGAGTCAGATCTACGTTAGGTACACAAGGTGGTACATCATGGTATGTTTATTGTACTGATGTGGTAGCTGCCCCGCAGAGTGGAGCTCCATGTACAAAAACCCCGTATTCAAAGATCGAGAAAGAACCGCAAGAATGGAGGATCTGCACAGCGCAGAAGGTCCAGGATGGCGGACAGGCCGAGAGAGAACCGTCAGAATGGAGGATCTGCACAGAGCAGAAGGTCCAGGATGGCGATTAGAGGAAGAACACACATATGATCTGTGCGTGGAAGAAGAACAAGCTACAGAAGAGACTTTTGTGAGCCTGTTGTGGAATGGCGTGAAAACCGTGGCTGCGCCGTGTTTGTCCTGTCTATGCTCTCGGGAAAGTACCCTCGAGGCTAGTGAGGACGACAGTGTTGCTGGATGGTTGGAAAGAAATGGACTTTGTTATAATTCAATATACAAACAGCCAAACGCTACCTCAAATGTGACGCAGAAAGACAGCACTAATCAAAATGGCGGTTCCCGCATTCCCGGGACACCGTGTGGGCCAGCTGCAGAAAGTCTTGCAACTTTGCAGTTTGCTAATTTTTGGCCAAGATTGGCACCAACGCGAAAACCCCACCCTGTTGGGGAGTTTGGCGCGAAAGCTGGAGCCACGCCCTCATGGACTATGACTCACTCTGCACCTGTGCTGGGTCAGCCTACAAGTCTACGAGACATCCCCCTATTTTCAACCAGGGGGAGTGGTTTGCAGTTCCACCGGATGCCGATGGAGAAACCAGGAGGAGGGGTTGTCAAACCAGCCCCTGCACTCCAGTTGCGAAGAGCCATTGACCAGTACAGACCTCTGAAATGAGTACCTCCTCTTGTGAATATGGCTGGGGTCTCTGAGAAAATGGAACAGAGTCCCTTGATTACTACACATCCTTACTCGGCTCCAGGAGGCTCCAGGAGGCTTCCTGATCCTCCGGGTAGAGGGTGTGGAGACGGTGATGTGTCTCTGCCTGCAGTGCAGACTGCCGGGCGGAGCTGTGGGCACTGCGGCCCGATGCCAGCATTGTGGACTGCAGTACCTGTGGCCCATGCCGACTTTTGTGCCGGTACAGGCTGTGGAATCCAAAGCCGATGCCCTGATGTTGGCTGCGGAGCTTCCGTGTGCATTGTGGCAGGAGGATGCCGGTCCCGAAGAACAGGGACCCGGACCGGTTCTCAAAAAGGAGAAAACCAGCCATCGGGTGACCGAAATGGAGCCCATCGCCGGTCTCCTACTGGGATACCCCGCTTGAACGCCAAGCTGGAGTCCTCGGACGAGGAGTGTGCCAGGCTGGCGGATACACAGGACTTAGTGACAGAGTACCATACCAGTGGTACACCTTGGCGAGATGCTATTACTCGTGGTGTGGAGACACGGAGTCGAGTGTTGCCAGTGCCGAGACAACCCGAGCGGCGGAGTCCCACTGCCGTGGTGACTAGCGGTTCGGAAGGAGGGCGATTCACCCCGACACTACGAAATAGTAAGCTAACGCAGTGTTCGTCGCAGACCCAGGGGGTGGTGGTGGTAAAAGAAGAGCGGATCCAGGGCCAGACTGGATCGCGTAGCAGATGGGCATTGCCGGATGTCCTCGTGGAAGAAGAGGTCCCGATTGGGGACCCAACCCAAGATGGTGCCAAGGCACGTGCGGGCAAGGAGAAGATTCCAGACGACCAGAGTGGCATCGAGTGGGAGATGATCACGCCTCTGCGGTCGAGCAGCGGAAATCGATCACCTGCGGCCAGAAGGAATGGGCGCTCGAGTCGGAGAGCCAGAAGCCCATCTACTGGAGAAAAGAAGGGACTTTGTGGCGGAATCGAGTCAGGTAGTGCCGAGGAGAAGGTCGTAACCCTGCCTATACCCATGGTCCGGTCCCGTCCCCAAACCCCGTCCACTCCCAAAGTTAGCCCCACGGCCCTAGTGAAAGCCCCTGTTCCCGTCACTTTTTCATTCGGGTCCACTTCTAGTCTAGGGATATCAGGGGATTCCCGGGGTCCTTCCGAGGATCGGACTGAAAGCCTGGACTGGGGAACTTCGGATGAGGGGTCGGTGGGAGGAGGGAGGATTTGCCGACACGTGTCGGTATCTAGTGATTGCCCTAGTGTGTTAAGTGTTACAGTTGGGAACAAATCACAGTACCGGGGGATGGTTACGCCTTCTGAGGGTACTTCAGGGATATCTTCGGGCGAGCCTGATGAGGAAGAGCCACTAGAATCCCGACAGGAAGAGGTATGGGAGACTAGATGGTGGGCGCCCCTATACGAGGGGTATGTAGAGTGGATAGATCTCACCCGTTTCATTTTAGAAAGGGATGGGATAGTTGACCATTGGTGGGCTCAAGGGGAGTTCAATGATGACGCGTACCTCAAGGAGTTGCGAGCGAGGTGGGACAAAATTAAGAAAGGATTAATTACGCCCCAAGGTTCCGAAGGATTAGAGGGTTCCGTGGAATCAGACGAGCCCTTATCCTGGGTATTGCCGGGGAGGGCGGGTATTCTGCAAATGAATGTGAACAATATCATTGCAAGCAAAATACAGATAACTCCAAACAAGTCAACTATTTTAAGCAATCAAGTAAACAAAAATCAATATATAAGTACCAACCAGAATACAAGGGAGGCCTACCCACATAACATTGTGGAAACACAACACCCCCAACCCCAGTACCCACAATAAAAACAACACAGTGACCCACAATAAACATCATTCTATTTATTAAATACATTACCCAACCCCTGTGCCCCCCCAGAGGAGAGGAAAGAGGGACAGAATGTGAGCAGAGGAAAGGATCAGCAAGAGACAGAAAGAGGGACAGGAAGTGAGCAGAGGAGAGGATCAGCAAGAGAGAGGAAGAGGGACAGGAAGTGAGCAGAGGAGAGAATCAGCAAGAGAGAGGAAGAGGGACAGAAAGTGAACAGAGGAGAGGATCAGCAAGAGAGAGGAAGAGAGACAGGAAGTGAGCAGAGGAAAGGGTCAGCAAGAGAGAGAAAGAGGGACAGAAAGTGAACAGAAGAGAGGATCAGCAAGAGAGAGGAAGAGGGACAGGAAGTGAGTCGAGGAGAGGATCAGCAAACAGGTTCTGGAGGCCTGCTGGTGGGTCCCGCCAGCACCATGGCCCCCAAGTGGTCTCCTTGAGTCACCGTGGGCCACAATTGGGTCCCCACGGTAGGCCCAAGGATGTCTGGGAGCCCCGGGTCAGACCCACAGGTGTCTGCGGGGCCTCGGGTGGTTCCCACGGGGGTCTGGGGAACTCACGGGTGCTCACTACGGGTCCGCGGTGCCCCCACAGAAGTGGGACCACACAGCTTCATACCCGCAGACTACGGGTCGGCGGTGCCCCCACAGAAGTGGGACCACACAGCTTCATCCCCGCATGTGTCACCCATGGAACCACCAGCCTGGTACCCGTGGGATAACCGAGGAAACCACAGGTGGTTCAGCTCCGGAGACCCCCTGCACATGTACACTATGAATAAAAATGTATTTTAAATGTATTTATTTATATTCATGTATTTATTTATTTAGATTTATTTATTTATAAATAAATGCTGCTGGAGCAGGGGGTCCCCTGAGCATTCATTTCTGGCTCAGGGAACCCCCTGCTCACTGTACAATATTATTTATTGTGCTGCTGCTGTGTGTGAATTTTTTTTATTGTGGGTAGTGGGTAGTGGGTGTGGGTGTGGGTGTGGTTATTTACACGGGATCCCCCTCCCCACATTTACATACAGTACACTGCACGCACAGAAACACAGGCAGGGAGATTTAACCGAAACAATAGGGGGAGGGGGGCTTACACAGATTAGTCAAAGCAGGGAAGCTTAGCAGACACAATAGGGGGAGGCGGTTTTACATAGATTACAGTCAAGGCAGGGAAGTTTAACACACACAATAGGGGGAGGGGTTTTTACACAGGTTACAGTCAAGGCAGGGAGGTTTAACACACACATTAAAAATATGTATTTAATGTATTTATTGTTTATTCTGCCTTAACCCTTCATTGCCTTAGCGGCTATCAGCTATGGTAATGAAGCAGCATTTCTGTATTTTTAATAATATTGTGCAGGAGCAGGGGGTCCCCTGAGCATTAATTTCTGGCTCAGGGAACCCCCTGCTCACTGTACAATGTTATTTATTGTGCTGCTGCTGTGTGTGAATTTTTTTTATTGTGGGTAGTGGGTAGTGGGTAGTGGGTGTGGTTATTTACATGGGATCCCCCTCCCCCTCCCCACATTTACATACAGTACACTGCACGCACAGAAACACAGGCAGGGAGATTTAACCGACACAATAGGGGGAGGGGGGCTTACACAGATTAGTCAAAGCAGGGAAGTTTAGCAGACACAATAGGGGGAGGGGTTTTTACATAGATTACAGTCAAGGCAGGGAAGTTTAACACACACAATAGGGGGAGGGGGTTTTACATAGATTAGTCAAGGCAGGGAAGTTTAACACACACAATAGGGGGAGGGGGTCTTACACAGGTTACAGTCAAGGCAGGGAGGTTTAACACACACATTAAAAATATGTATTTAATGTATTTATTGTTTATTCTGCCTTAACCCTTCATTGCCTTAGTGGCTATCAGCTATGGTAATGAAGCAGCATTTCTGTATTTTTAATAATATTGTGCAGGAGCAGGGGGTCCCCTGAGCATTAATTTCTGGCTGAGGGAGCTTCCTGCTCACTGTACAATATTATTTATTGTGCTGCTGCTGTGTGTGAATTTTTTTTATTGTGGGTAGTGGGTAGTGGGTGTGGGTGTGGTTATTTACACGGGATCCCCCTCCCCCTCCCCACATTTACATACAGTACACTGCACGCACAGAAACACAGGCAGGGAGATTTAACCGACACAATAGGGGGAGGGGGGCTTACACAGATTAGTCAAAGCAGGGAAGTTTAGCAGACACAATAGTGGGAGGGTTTTTTACATAGATTACAGTCAAGGCAGGGAAGTTTAACACACACAATAGGGGGAGGGGTTTTACATAGATTAGTCAATGCAGGGAAGTTTAACACACACAATAGGGGGAGGGGGTCTTACAAAGGTTACAGTCAAGGCAGGGAGGTTTAACACACACATTAAAAATATGTATTTAATGTATTTATTGTTTATTCTGCCTTAACCCTTCATTGCCTTAGCGGCTAT
Organism: Ascaphus truei; assembly: GCA_036426205.1. Lineage (NCBI taxonomy): Eukaryota > Metazoa > Chordata > Amphibia > Anura > Ascaphidae > Ascaphus > Ascaphus truei. The sequence goes on from WSYH01001506.1 coordinate 8,161, forward strand.
CAGCTATGGTAATGAAGCAGCATTTCTGTATTTTTAATAATACTGTGCAGGAGCAGGGGGTCCCCTGAGCATTAATTTCTGGCTCAGGGAACCCCCTGCTCAATGTACAATATTATTAAAAATACAGAAATGCTGCTTCATTACCATAGCACATAGCCGCAAAGGTAAAGAACGATTCTTTATTGATGTGTGTGTTTTATTCATACTGTAGATGTGCAGAGGGTCTCTGGAGCAGAAATGTTTTTGTTTTAGGTCCGGGGACACCCTGCTCCCCGAGATACAGGCCCCTTTAGGGGGTGCCGGTATCCCTCTCTGGCAACACGATTTTTAGAGCATCGTCGAAATATAATTCATGGATTACAATCACACAGTCTTTCTAGACATTACAATCTCAAACACAATAAAGATCCTTCTTCTTTGAAAGTTATGGGTATTGAAGCCATTAGTTCAACACTTCTAAGTGGAGACAGGCATAAATTTCTTAATTTAAGAGAGACATATGGTCTCAGCTGTTTTGGAGATCAGTGGCCCCTCCCTCCCAGGGTTTAAGCTCGCCCCTCCCCACTTTCCAAGTAAGCGGTTGTCTTTCATGCAGCTGGTTAGGACAGATCAAATGTGATCATTCTTCCTCTAACTACAGTATAGAGGTAAATAAGAATTTTAATCAGTTAGTGTTAGGACCTGCTATGAAGTGGTCATGCCTTGAAGTGGCTTGCAGGCTTAAAATGCTTTGGCCAAAAGGTTTAACTAAATTACCATTATTCAAGAGACATATAGGTATTTCACTGTTTTGTCATATTGGATGTAGCTTTGAGTTTCTTTGTTTTTTGTTGTATACATTTAGTAACACCCAGTAGCACTACTTTTGACACGTATATACATATATATTATGTGGTAATTTGGGGGGTTCTTAGAGCTTGCTGGATATCTGTGTGTTTATTAACTTTGTCCAGCGGGTCTCAGCTGTTTTGGAGATCAAAAACTGCTACAGTCCTTATACTATAGTGGCTCGGCCACACCTCTAGGGAATATTGTCCTGTACAATAGTGGCTCAGCCACGCTCTTATAGAGTATTGTCCTTGTATTGTATTATGTGGTATAGGCTCAGTCCTCTAGCCACTCGCTAGTGTCCCTAAAGAGTTTAGCCTAAGGCGGGATCAGCGCCTGATGACCGGTGTTGGTGCACTTGTTGTTACAATATACCTTCCGGTCACGGCGGTGACCGGTACCTCTTCACAAAGGATCCGATGCCTCCGACCCTTGACCTCCAGATGTCGCGGTGTCAGCCGTCTGGTCCCAGATGACTGCAACCGGCCGCAACTCTGTGCTTTGTCCCTAACTAATGTATAGTAGGGTGACAATCACTTCCACTACAGGGCGTCCCTGCAGTACAGCAGCCTACTGTGACTCAGGGGATGCTCCTATGGGCCTGAGGGGATAGCTGGCCTATGCAGGCGGGTCACTGACCCCCTGCACTCACACTACCTCCTTCAGCTCCGTCCAGATCTCCTCTGACTAGCGTGGTCTCTCCCCCATGCTTCCCTTTCCTGCTCCCCTCATCCTAGCCTTCTGATTGGTTCTTTACATCAGGTGACTGCCCAGGAGCTCGTGGGAGTTGTAGTTTCTCCATGGAGCCTCTCTGCCTTAATCTGCACAGACACACAGCTATTACATCTGCCACTGCCTGTCTCACTCTGCTTTGACACACTGCAACACTGTTGCAGACACTCCACAGGCCTCTCACTGAACAGAGTCAAACACCAACTGAACACACATCCTTACACTAAATAAAGAAAAATCCACATAATTGGATCTGGAAGAAAACTAACAAAAGGGGCAGTACCACAGTATATACAGTATAGGGCATGACTCCTTCCTCCATGGGAGGAAATAATAATGCCACTCCTATAATTTAACCCATGCTTTAATTAATTAGATTATATTATAGTAGCCAACTGCAAGGGGGTTACATCTAGACAGATGCAAAGGGCTCCTGCAAAGCTCAACCTCTTTGGTCGCAGATCCTGGGACATCTCCTTCCCAGCTCCAGGCAATTAGAATGTAAATTATCCCGTCAGAAATACTTTCCAGTGAAAGCAGTATGGCAACTACGGTGGCTAGATATATATATTTTTTTCTCAGTATATATATATATATATATATATATTCTGTGAGAAAATACTAATTAGCGCTCAAAGGGATATTCCCAAAATTGCAAATACAAGCATATGGGCACAGCAAGTGTAAAAATGTACAATAAATATGAAAATAGAAACAGAAATACAGATAAAGATTTCACAAAAAAAAAACACAACTTTCAATGTTCTTGGCAAGAATCAATGTATGAGAATGTCCTTAAATGCTGCTCCTATACTGTATGTCAGGGGTCTTCCTACCAAGTCTGTGAAATTTGCAGCTGCAAAGAAAGAAGCGCAGAAAAGAACCTCCTATGGTGAAGTGTGTCTTTATAAAGTACAGTATAAATCAACACAATAGAAACTTCCAAATGGACACTCACAAACGTGTCTATGTACAGTAAGTGCGCATATGTAGAGCAAAACCTGGCTCATCAGTCCTGCGTCCTGATCTTGGCACACCTCCGTCCGTCCTCAGCTCCTCTCTCCACGAACCTCAGCCTTCGACTGAGCCTCTGATTGAGCCACCTGCGCTGAAGCTGGAATATCCTGAAAACCTGACCTGCTGGAGGGGGAGGGGCGGGGGGGATGGGAGGCTTAAAGACTGGTGTTGAGCATCCCTGTCTTATACTATCTAATTCATATGTCCACTGTTTCTTTCCTTAGAAGTAAAATAGCCCTATCCCCTCCCCTTCTAAGAGGCGAACCCCAATCTAATAGCTGGCTGGCTTACATTGTGTTTCATCTGCATTAAATGCCTTGCTAGTGGAGAGTCAGATATTTTATCACTAGGGTTTCCGAGGGCTTGTTGTATAGCCAATATGTGTCCAGTAATTCTCCTTTTCATTGTCTCATTTTTCCTACATAGCATTTTACGCAGGGGCAAAATAGCAAATAGACCACATGGTCAGAAAGAATTACAGGTAAAGAAGTTCTTCATTTTGTACTGTTTGCCATTCATAGCGTGTCTAAAACTGCCCGCCTTAATCACTAAGTTGCCAGTTAGTAGGATGGCCACACTATAAAGAGATACAGTAGACACCTTTTCTAATTTGTTATTGCTCTGTGGGGATAACTAGGAATTTTTGTCCATGTGTTTTATCTTATGTAACCCCCTTTCCCTATGGGAAACAGCGGTAATTACGGTACTGGTGCTACCTGTTAGGCGTACAGAAGTCTTGGGCCTCCGCTCATAGGGAGCCTCGGGTGACTGTGTGTTCTCTAGATCTCTATGGTGCAACGCCATGAGGATCCTGGGTAATAGGATGACTCCTCATAGGATCTCGTATACCTTAGGTACCCTAATAACACACTTACCATCAGGTATAATATAACTCCTTTACTGCGATCCCACAGAAGGCCTCCACTAACACTAAGCACACAATACACAAATACAACAAGGATAACAGTATCTGCAGTAATATTATCTAAGGAACTGCATTAGGCATTAGACAGTGAGGCATTTAAAGTGAGGTTTTTAAGTGATAAATACAGTTAGACTACAGTTAATATATAAATATATATATAGTTAATTTACTCACTTTCTTCATGCAAGACCAATAACCAATAACCTCAGCTGATATGACATGGATCTAATTGCATTCTCTTCACAGGTATGTTCCTGATGCTGAAACCCTGTGTAAAAGACTGAATCTGGGCTTGTAGAATTGATATAAGTATGTTCCTGATGCTGAAATCCTGTGTAAAAGACTGAATCTGGGCTTGTAGAATTGATATAAGTTAGTATGTTTGAAAGTAAAAAGTTTTTTTTTTTTTCTTCCCTCTTAACTCTGTGCTGTTAATTGACTAAATGGAACAAGCTGATTGATTGGGGAGGGGGAGGGTCATGTGACTGCTTTTATTTGTATAATACCAACACCTTTCCTGCATCTTTGCAGGAACTGCATTAGGCATTAGACAGTGAGGCATTTAAAGTGACATTTTTAAGTGATAAATACAGTTAGACTACAGTTTGACTAGAGGTGACTGGGGACTGCTTCTTTCTGCAAACTCTTTAACTCAAGACAACAAACGGTAAGCTATTCAGATCACACTATGATCCCATGCTTGCTAACCTGCTGTGAGGGTTTGGGAGTCACGCCGCCCTCGGCGTGCTCCTCACTCACCTACAGCTCCGACGGAGATTCCCGCAGCACACACACATCCCCTCACCGGAGCGCCAGTCACTGCTTCACGTGGGCGCGCGCGCGCACGCCAGGACTGCACTTCTAATCTCGGGCTGGTGGCTTCACCCGGTCACGTGCACGCAAACCCCGCTATACGGAGGCATGAACCCTGTGTAAAAGACTGAATCTGGGCTTGTAGAATTGATATAAGTATGTTCCTGATGCTGAAATCCTGTGTAAAAGACTGAATCTGGGCTTGTAGAATTGATATAAGTTAGTATGTTTGAAAGTAAAAAGTTTTTTTTTTTTTCTTCCCTCTTAACTCTGTGCTGTTAATTGACTAAATGGAACAAGCTGATTGATTGGGGAGGGGGAGGGTCATGTGACTGCTTTTATTTGTATAATACCAACACCTTTCCTGCATCTTTGCAGGAACTGCATTAGGCATTAGACAGTGAGGCATTTAAAGTGACATTTTTAAGTGATAAATACAGTTAGACTACAGTTTGACTAGAGGTGACTGGGGACTGCTTCTTTCTGCAAACTCTTTAACTCAAGACAACAAACGGTAAGCTATTCAGATCACACTATGATCCCATGCTTGCTAACCTGCTGTGAGGGTTTGGGAGTCACGCCGCCCTCGGCGTGCTCCTCACTCACCTACAGCTCCGACGGAGATTCCCGCAGCACACACACATCCCCTCACCGGAGCGCCAGTCACTGCTTCACGTGGGCGCGCGCGCGCACGCCAGGACTGCACTTCTAATCTCGGGCTGGTGGCTTCACCCGGTCACGTGCACGCAAACCCCGCTATACGGAGGCATGGCCACACGGCGTCGCTCCAACCCCTTAAAGGTACAGCACATCAAAACATTGCTGCAATCAAATGCACTCAGACTACTGGGCTTTATGGCTCCTCCCATGGGACTCATTCTGGACCTATCCCTGCGATAGCTGGTCCTTCGACACACCCCCACCTTGCTGCACTGCTATTGGACCCTCTCTCCTATATATACCTGGCAGAATCACTGACTCGTTGGCTGAGCATAGAACCAGTTGTTCTCACCATTCTCTGCCTCCCTAGTTGAAATCCCCAAGAAACTAGCAGCTCACTCTTCTCATGAGAGGAAAAGGAGCCAAGAAATTGGGTGATATCAGTCAAGGATTGTAGAGAGCGTTTAGGGGGGCGGATGTAGATGCCAGCAAAGAAGGTGGGCTTAGCAAAAGGGGGAGGCAGATTTTGCCAAATAGATTTCAAAAGAGGGTGGGAACTGGTGGGCAATTTACAGTGTAAATTAGTGTATGCCAATATAAAATAACACCCCTCCTCTGCTCTTTGACCATATCTCTCCTAAAAAATGGAGTATCCTGAATGGTGATATTTGCATCAGGGGTTTTAGGGGATAGCATGTTTCTGTAAGAATGTGGCATGGGGGTTTATGCATAAGGCACATGCCATGTAGTTCGTCCAGTTTGGGCAGCAGGATCCGGATGTTTATATGGGCAACAGATAGCCCTTTTTGGAATTTAAAGGTGGAATTTCAGGGGCATGGGACAGAGCTGAAGAAATGGGAGGACCTGGGTTAGGTTTTCAATATACACCGGCTAAAGAGAGTAATCGATGAGTAGAAATAGGGTAGTTGTTTGCAAGTTGTAGATTTGTGATGTTTGCCATTTGAGTGAGCAGTGGTTGGTGTGCTGGTTTTAGGAGTTCTCACCAAACATTCAGTAGATAGTGCAAGGCTTTTGAGTAGTCCAGGGTGTATGGTGATGTTGGGTGTGGGCCAGGATGGAGGAGTGTGTAGTGGATAGAGGGAGTAACATCTCCATGAGACCAGGAGAAAGAGAAAAAAATTAAAATACATAGCAGGTTCATGATGCCAGAGAGGTGAGGCAGCGCTGCAAGGAGCTGTGTAGAGCAAGGGAGTGTGAGCAGACTAACCAGCAGGGTGTGTGCCTGTTCCTTGTCAAAGGTTTAGCTGTATTGCAATGCTAGAGTCAGTTCAGGGTTTCAGTGTATTGTGCAGTCAGTTTGGGAGAGACCATGCAGTAATAAAGTTTAAAGGGGTGGGGGGTGATGAAATATGCAGGTTAGCAAGCATGGGTATAGTGTTGATCTGAATAGCTTACCGTTTGTTGTCCTTGAGTAAAAGTGAATCTGCAGAAGAAGCAGTCCCCAGTCACCTTAGTCAAACTGTAGTCTAACTGATTTCATCACTTAAAAAGCTCACTTAATTAAGCCTCTCTGTCTAATGCCTAATGCAGTTCCTGCAAAGATGCAGGAAAGGGGTTGGTATATACAGAAAAGACAGTCACATGACCACTCCCCTCCCAATCAATCAGCTGCCATTTGTATTAAGCACAAGTTAAGCGGGGAATCTCAAACAATATCAATACAGCCAATTCAGCTTTCACAGTTTCAGATGGAACATAACTTAATATCACAGTCTCACAAGGATGCCAGATTCAGTCTTTTACACAGGGTTTCAGCATCAGGAACATATTATATCATTCTACAAGCCAGATTCAGCTTTTACACAGGGTTTCAGCATCAGGAAAATACTATATCAATTCTACAAGCCAGATCAGCTTACACAGGTTTCAGCATCAGGAACATAACTTAATCAATTCTAAGCCCAGATTCAGTCTTTTTCACAGGGTTCAGCATCAGGAACATACAATCAATTCTACAGCCAGATTCAGTCTTTTACACAGGGTTTCAGCATCAGAACATACTTATATCAATTCTACAAGCCCAGATTCAGTCTTTTACACAGGGTTTAGCATTCTTTTAGTGAAGCATATCTAGTGCGTAATAACATATTTCTTACTAAGTCTCGATTATACTTTATACACACGTCTTCCAGCATCATGCGGGGGGGAGTAACACATTTACAATCTAAAACAGACAGGTTAGCTAATCGGTTGCTATACATTATACAATGCGTATGGGTAATCGCATGATTCAAACGTTACACTGTAGGTTTAGTTTCATGCTTTACAGGTCAGCGATTTGATGGACTACTTATCTTCTTTTGATTGTCGTTCCAATTGCGACATCAATAACATATGATGATGTTTACAATTTACACGATGTGCACTTAGAAGTCCTTGCATGCTAACTTACACATATCTATACTAGTTAATGTCATTTTACAACGATTGAAAAGGATAATAGGCAACTATCTGATGGTTAAACATGCTATGCACTACTACTGTCTCAAAGATTGCATGGATCATGTTGACTCTTGATACAGTTAGCCCACGTCGGCGCGGTGTCTGTACATTTTCTGTGATGGGAACGCATGATCACCGTAAGAGGTAGGGGTTTTCATGTTTACATGTGGCCCGGTCATGTCGACGTCGTTGGCACTCCCATTGCATGTTGTGATTGCGTCTACGGCTACCCCGTAAGTCACCTTCGGCTGCCTTCTGCGTGGTAACTGCACCATCGGCTGGGACTGAATCATGCCGGGCCTTTGCTTGCGGTTTGCCCTACAGTGGTTGTACGTTGATCTTCGGTTGGGAGTGGGTGAACACAATTGGATATGTTAATGTACAACCTTGGCACTTCAGCAAGTCACCTGACATCATTCACTAGGTATTTAAGGAGGGCAATTACCTGCGCATTCACAGCTACGGACCTGAAAATGATGCGAATGTTTATGAGAAGGAGGAAGATTCTATTGGACGAGAGGCTTGTGATGGAGATTGATGTCACAGGCCAAGGAAGGAACAGGGAAGAGGCAGGGACAGTGGCATGGACAGTGACAGGGACAGCAAGCGGACAGGAGAGGGAGAGGGCAAGGAGATGAGAGGAGAAGAGAGAGAGGAGAGAAGTGTGCCTCGTCCTCATTTGTAAAGGGGAGAGAACCTGTTAGATGGGATGGTGCGGAGGAGATTGTAAGTCGCTATCGTTTGAGTTCGCGCAATCTTTGTCTTTATGAAGATATATGGGGAGATTAGATTTGTGTGACAGCCAGAGGTCGTGGCAGTCCTGGGCTTGTTGAAATGCTGTGTCATTACATTATCTGCGTCCGCGTCATTCCAGACAATGGTGAGCATAGTCGGGGGGGTCTCTCGCAATCGATTGCACCCATGTGCTTTGATCCCGCCTAGTCAGAGTGAGCATGCTTGCCGCAACCGTAAGCACTCCCATTCCCTGAATGTACAGGTGGTATGCGATGACACGATGAAGATTATGCATTGTGGTAGCCAAATTCCTGGTTCCAGTCACGATTCCTCTATCCTGAGAAACTCATCAGTCTTCCATGCTTTCGAAGAAAGAAGGCTATTTTGGACCTGGTTGGCTGGGGGTGAGTACATATTATGTGTGTTAACAAACAAACTCTTGTTTTTAGGAAACTTGGTTTTTTAGAATGTTGTAGTAATAATGTTAAACACAAATTGTTTCATATTTGTGCACGATGGATTATAGGGCCATCAGGATACGGAATTAGGCCGGGCTGTTGACCCTTGTGGCAAAACCCTCAATGTGAAGCAGAGGAGAGAGTACAATATTGCCCATATATCTACGAGATTACGTCATAGAGAGGCACATGTGGGCTTCTCAAGACAAGATTTAGGGTTGTCTCGATAGAAACTGGTGGAGGCACTTCAAGATAAGGCCGCTAAAGGGTCTGATATTAAATGCATGTTGCATTTTGCACAATGTGGCACTCCGCAATAATGTACAAACAGACATACGTCAGGGCTTGGAGGAGGAGCATCCTGTCAATTTACCAGCTGACACTGACCAAACAGCCAGTGGTGTTGAGACACGTCTGAATGTCATAACACATTTTTTTGCATGTAAGCAAATACATATATTGTCATAGTATACATAGAGTATTCATTCTGTTGTTTTGAGAAAATACATTTGTCCAACTACCATTCACTTCGGAAACAAGAGGAATATTTTGATGGTGTAGTTCTCTTTCAATTGGCTTGACCCTAAAAACCGCAAAATCCAGATACAACTCAAGTCACTTAACCAATCCCAACTCATTTCCCAACCCACACGGATAAACCTGAAATCGCATAATCATTCCTTGCTAGACTGGATTCTCTTCTCAAACCCCAGCAGAATCCAATCCTCTGGCATCCTTCCTGATATTTTCAGTGACCATGCAATAGTGTACTGTGTAAGGAAAATTAAACCGCCCCATTCAAGCCCTAAAGTTCTCCTCACTAGAACATTTAAAAACTTTAACCCACAACAGTTTCTGGATGACCTTACCAACTGCCCATGGCACAGAATCGATTTAATTCCCGACCCCGATTCTGCGCTCGACTATTTCCAATCCGAGTTCTTAAAACTCTGCGATACCCATGCTCCACTAAGCAAAATAAGGGTACGGGGCGCCCACCTTCCATGGGTTACACCTGACCTTATAGCACTCTACCAGTTCAGGGATGCCTTGTGGAAAAGCTACAAAGTAACTGGCACTACCAAGGATCTCAATCACTACAGATGCATGCGGAACATGTGCACAAGGCAAACAAGGCATGCAAAAGCACAATATTACGCTGACAATCTCCACCAAAATACATCAAACCCAGCTAACTTCTGGAAGGTTATCAACAATATATTCCAGCCTCCTAACCATCAACAACCAAGTAATATCACTAAGGGGGATATTACTCTGACAAACCCCACTGACATTGCAAATGCATTCAATGATTACTTTGTGGGGTGTACCACTAACTTATTAGCGAAACGCAGCACAAACCCCAAACATGAATCTCATCCTGGGAGTATCCCTACAGTCCCACCCCCTCCCAACACTGCCCACAATTTTCAATTTAGCCCAGTATCTGAAGAGGAGATTACACAAGCGCTCCTCAAACTAAAACTAAGTAGCCAATGTGGACCCGACTTACTACAATCTAGGTTACTACGACTTGGTGCCCCAGCCATTGCCAAACCAATTGCGTCCATAGTCAACTCTATCCTGTCTGCAGGCCATATCCCTAAGACCTGGAAAACTGCCAGAGTTGTCCCAATCTTCAATAGTGGGGACAAAAACACTGTCTCAAACTACAGGCCAATCTCACTTCTCCCAATTCTATCCAAAGTTTATGGAAAAATGTGTCCACTCCCAATTAAGCGATTTCTACACCAAGACAAATTTCCCTAGCCAATTCCAGTCTGGGTTTCGTCCCAAACACTCCACCGTAACTACCCTGCTAAAAGTTTGCAATGAAATCCAGTGTGGAATGGAACGGGGACAACTCACTGGTGCAGTATTCCTAGATTTTGCAAAGCCTTTTGACACAGTTGATCATGTTATCCTGCTTAACAAACTCCAGAGCTCTGGAATAGGGAAACATGCTTTAAACTGGTTTCAGTCCTACCTATCAGGAAGATCTCAACATGTGTCCATCTCAGGCTCTAACTCCAACCCCCTGGATATCACCTGTGGTGTCCCGCAAGGCTCTGTTCTGGGGCCCCTACTCTTCTCAGTGTTCATTAATGATCTTCCCACAGCTTGTAAGGAAGTTTCAATACACATGTATGCAGATGACACAATCCTATATGCACACAGCCATAGCCTCTCTGACCTTCAACACATATTTCAGTCTGACTTTTTGAGACTCGAAAACTGGATTTCCCAAAACAAACTGTTTTTAAACACTGACAAGACTGTAACAATGGTATTTGGGACCAAGACTAAATTTGTAAAGATTCCAGTGACTGAGCTCCTGATTAGAACCAACGCTAACACCACCCGGAGCCTGCTGCCCAAACCTGTTACTAGTTTTAAATACCTGGGCTTATGGTTTGACTCCCACTTAACATTCGGGATGCACATTGATACCCTGACAACCAAGACCTATGCCAAACTAGGGGTACTTTACAGGAACAAATCCACCCTAAGTCTCCTGGTCAGAAAGCGTATTGCACAGCAGATGCTAATGCCAATTATTGACTATGGAGACATAGTATATGGCTCGGCTCCTCAATCCCACCTTAGCAAACTTGACACCCTCTACAATTCAATTTGTCGTTTTGTTCTCCAATGCAACTATAACACACATCACTGCGAAATGCTCAAAGAACTAGATTGGTCATCACTAGAGTCTAGGTGCAAAGTTCACCTTTCCTGTCTCACCCTCAAATACTTTCTGGGCAAGCTACCCAGCTACCTGAACAAGCTCCTCACCCCTACCACATACAGCACCTATCACCTGAGATCAGACTCCAAAAGACTATTCATGGTCCCAAGGCTCAACAAAGTATCCGGACGTTCCTCCTTCTCCTTCCGTGCACCCCAAAATTGGAACAACCTACCAGAGACTCTCATATCCACCACCAGCTTAAGTTCTTTCAAATCTAAGGCTGTCTCACAATTTAATCTGGTCTGTAACTGTTTCATACGCTCATAATATATATTTTCTTTAACTGTGCACGCAATGTCTCTGTATATAATGTATACCTTGTTCATTTATGTAACTGTACTTGTAACCATGTATTATTTGTTTTACTCTGTGCCCAGAACATACTTGAAAACGAGAGGTAACTCTCAATGTATTACTTCCTGGTAAAATATTTTATAAATAAATAAATATAATAAATTGAAGCACACTTAAGTAACATTTTTCATATTATGTGACCTGTTCCTTTAAGAGTTGAGTATAGGATTTTCCCTTGATACATCATAACATTAAGACTAATGTGACACCAAATCATCATAACATATCAAAGTACAATGTTCTGGCAATAATACACGTAAGTGCTGACACGATGAAGTGAATGACCTCGACACTGTAATGCCAAGCACATTTTTATTATGAGCAATAGAACATAAACAGTCCTATAATGTTAAAAGTCCCCGCTCCATTGACTCCATTGATGTAGAGATGAAGTTTTTTTTCTAAGTGCCGTCCCGGCAACCTTGCCGATCCTTCTCCCCTCCAACTTGCCAACTTTAGTTGGCGGGACCAATTGCCGATGAAATCTCCATTTCTGAGTGCCGATCAGCACCGATAAGCCGATCGTGGCAACTTGAATACAGCCGATTTTCAAAAAGTCCCGAAAAGTGCCGATAAGTGGGTTATCGGCAGCCGCATGCCGATAAATTTTTGAGCGCTTACCGAATCTCAAATCCAATTTTGGCGGGAAAATGCCGATAAAAGCCTTATCGGCGCTTACTGCATGAGGCCCTTCTTCGGTACCAAAGTCAATTAACAATGGACCACTGTGGTATTTTTTAAACACCTGCAAGTCGACACATTACTGAAGCGCATGTACGTTAGAATTCATTACAATTCGTGAATATCTGCCACCTGGCGGATACGCAAAGAATTGCAACCAATAAAATCCGAACTATTATCATTTAACAGATCAAGCGATGGTGAGCGCTGGTGACGGCCGGCATGAATGCGGCATGAATACGGCATGAATGTGGCATGAACGCGGTAAAGCGTGTTGCATTCTGAAAAAGTCACCGGAAAAGAACCGAGATGTGTTTAAATAAAAGCGGCCGCAGCTGTATCTATTGTGTTTAATAAACGGAGCAAGTTTCTTATTTCGCAATCAATTTCCGCTAGTGTCTTCTTGTGATGTTTAATAATAAGATTGATCAACTCATTGGAACAATCGTCCAAAATGCTCTCCCAGGCTACGTTGGACTCAATGTCTGCAAGTTCAAAAGATGCCTTTTTGAACAGGCGTAAACCTCTTGGGATGCGTTTAGCAGTAAGATATTTTTCTAAGAATACCAGATTCCAATATTTCTTAGTGTCACATTTAAATAATCTATCAAGTTTTTCGAATTCTCCATTGATTAAATCTATCTTTCATACTACAGTTTTCTCTGCTATTTTTAATTTCAGATCGAGATCTTTGCCTCTTTTCAGGCGTTTAGTGAAAATATCATCTATTGTTACGTCTTGTGTTTCGGTATCTACTTCTATATTCTCTAAACCTTCCATTATCGCAGAAGGTACAGGGGCTTGCTGCCACCAGTAGAAGGGAAACAAACTGATATGAAGGAATGGGACTGGGGCGCTGCCTTGATTGAATATATTAGTGATCCCTACAAATAGAGGACCTGACTTTATGTGGAATAATAAAATAAAGCAAAATATACTATATAGGACTTCAATTTCTCCACTCAGCATCACACAGATCACACTGATGAAAATGTATATTGTCACACAGTTCTTTCCTCTTTATTTTTTTTCTTTCTTCTCACTTAGAGGAGCTTACTGGATATCTCTGTTCTCACTTAGAGAGCCACAAAGTATAACAACTGCAGAATTACGATACAGTAGCGACATCTTTTATTGCACTAAATGCCGGCGGCATGCCGGGATCTACCCCGGCTGCCGCCAGTAAAAACCGCGCGCCACCGCGTTTCCCCCACGCACCCCCCCTCCACTTCGCGCGCAATTTACCCCCCCTTCCCGACCCCGAACCCGGCTCCTGCTCTGCCCCTCTGCTTCCCAGCACCCCCGCTTACCTTAATTTGATCTCCAGGGGTGTCGGGAAGCCTGGGGAAGCCGGGGAAGCCGGGCGCGCATTTGACTGTGACGTCACAGTGCGCCGCCACACGCCGCGGCTCCCTGCTTCCCAGACGCATGCAGCCGGCGGCTTTTACTCGAATAAAAGCTGCCGCTGCTGTATATTGCCACACAGACCACTAAGTCACACAGCCACTAAGTCACACAGTATCACTTGATACTCTTTAAATTTAAAATAACCTACTAATTATCGAAATTCCGTCACCCAGACTAACCTTCAGAAACATCATAGCCTGATATGAAACACCCAACTCTCTAAACGAAAGGCCTGAATAAGATGCCTTACCTTGTTCATAGAGTGGAATGTCTCAATGAGAACCATTAGTCTCCTTTGGTCCAAATGTCTGAGATTTTGGAATTCCCATCCTCATTGCAAACTGTTAATGTTCCAAAATTGACAAACGGGGTTCAGTTGATAATAAGTAGTTTATTTCAATACATAGTATAGTATGATCATACTCATTCAAAAGTCTACAAGACTCTCTCTGCCAGGGAGTGTCCAGGTAGCCTCTTTATACATTCTTGGTTCCTTTGTCTAAAACAGTTACTAGGCAGATTATACTAACCACTCCTTAATTCTTAAACCAATCAAATTACAGTTCATTAAACCTGGTTAAAACTAGCCTCAAAACAACTATTAATAGGTTCCTGGTACCAGGTCCCACTAGGAATGTGGGCGTTACTTTAGACACATTCGTAAATCAACTTAGGAGAAAAATCTCTCATTTACACACACATACATTCTTTCATACAAAATGGAAACTGGACATGACTGACTTTACAAAATGGAAACTGAACATCACTTTCAATCCTTCTCCAGAGACCCCCCCAGTCCAGTTAAAAAATATATCAACAGTATCTTCATTTTAGCAATATTACTTTGTCACAGGCTTACAACGCTTTGGCCAAAGGGTTAAACTAAATAACCAAGTAATTATTATTATTATTGAAGTATTTAAACTTTATACTTATTATCATATATGTTTTGTCAATTGGATGTAGCATTGGGCACCCCTGTCTTTTCTAGCACTGTCTACTATGCCTGTTCCTATAATGTATGTGACGCAATATACTGCTGCGGCACAGTTTATTCGAGCATTTGCCTGTTCTGTGCCGCAGCAGTAGCCTGGCGCGCGCCCGAGAGTGACGGGCGCTCGCCGAAGCAGCGGAAGAGCGCCCTCCGATCGGGGCGCTCTCCCTACCGCTGCCGGGTCCGCCGGGTCCCCCGGAACCCCCTGCCGCTGTCCCGCGATCGCGGGACACCAGGGCTCCCTCGGGGAGCCCCTGGACGCGCGTGCAGGGGGCGCACGCTCCCGAAGACACGTGACCGCGCGTCTATGACGCGCGGCACGCCGAGGGGCGGCCACTAGCAAGCCGGGAAATCTCCCGGCTTGCGGATCTGGCCGCAGTGTAATAAACTGTGTCGCCAGTGTAGTTATTTTTACATAGTAGATGAGGCTGAAAAAAGACATCCATCCATGATGTTCAACCTATGCAAAATTTAGACGACTGATACTTTATTCTATATTTTTACTTGCAGTATATTGATCCAGAGGAAGACGGGAAAAAAACCCTAGTGAAATGTAGTCTAATGCGAGAACTGTTCAGGGAGAGGCGGGTCTCCCTGTGCAGCACAGACTGCGATAAAATCGCAGATGGGAGAACTTGGAAAAATCTCAAATGACTTTGCTGCAACGCCGTACGGTTTAGGCCTTTTCATCGCACAGCTTGACAGAGGTTCAGATTCTTTCTGAATACCATGATAACTCAAATGACAAACCATTCGGCGGGAACATGCCAAATTTTGTGAGATAGCAGCAAACTCATTGAAGCTACCAGAATAGACTCCTATGTCTTCATTTATGATGTGTAGTTAAAACACTTTTTTACCAAACACTTTTGTTTGTCTATTGTATATAGGAGTTTGCGCTGGTCTTTTTTTCACCATTTATAGTTCCTGATATATGAGCCATCTCTTTGACTAGCTGCATCTCTCACTTACTAGGACTTATTGCCCCATATCAGATTTCTCTATTACTAATAGTATAGAGCACACTTTTTGTTTTCCATAAGCCATAAAGTGACCAAAGACAAAATGCTAAAGTATGTGGCCTTCTATCCATAAGACTGAACTTGTATATGTAATGGTGCCCCCCACCCCCAATCACAGAAAGGGGCCATTACAGGGTGTGTGGTGCATACCTGCTGGTAACAAGAGGGATGAGTCATCCGCGATGACTTTGGGACACAGGAACAGGGTTCTGGGATCCATAACCCAGATAATACTTAGCAGAGCAGCGCCTCTATCTGCCGTAGGCTCCAGGGATGTATGGAGATGAAATCCTATGGTAGAATTTGTACTCTCCCCCAGTTAGATCACACACCAGTCCAGAGGTATATTGTGTTACGGTTGTGCTCGCCACAAACCGAGCGGACCGTGGGGCTGAGTTGGGGTTATATAATCACCAACCTTAGTCTGCGCAGTTCGTAGTCATACATAGCATGGTCAGGATTGGAGAAGGCAGCATGTCGTTATTCAAGCAGGAGTTCGACAATGGGTAGACAGGAGCTCCCCGCTTAAGCGTAGGAACATGAGCGCGGGAGTGACCTCTGAGCGAGGAGTGGCTTCGGCCCATGACGCCAGTGTCTGTAGGAGAAGACAGCAGGCTGGCCGAGGAACACCGCAGGGCAGCGCCGGGGAAAACCAGCACTTCAGCACAGGGGTCCAAAACAGGCCTCCATGCGGAGAGTAGCAGCAGGCCTTAGGAAACGAAAAGTAACCTCTGCTAGGGGAGAATGCAGCAGGTACCAGGAATCAGTGCTGGCAAACCAATGCTTCAGCACAGGAGTCCGGGACAGGCCTCTGCGTGGAGTGTAGCAGCAGACCACAGGAACACAGGAACTCAGGCCTCTGCGTGGAGAGTAGCAGCAGGCCTCTGGGAACACGGGACGAGAATACAGGTTAGTACACAAACGAGGCAAGCCAGGAGGCTTGTGGCTGAACACAGCAACGTCCAGATAAGGATTATGCTCGGCACTGGATCAGTGCCAAAGCCCAGCATATAAAGGGCAGTGAGCTAATCACAGGAGGGAGGTGTGTGAGAATTCCTCCAATGACGGAGCACCGGCTAGTGCACCAGAGATAGCTAGCACGGGTGCTTATAGATTGCCAGAGGGAGTAATTAGAAACTGCACAATTCTGCAAGGCTATAAGTAAAAGCAGAACCGGATTCTTTACAGTACACCACCCCACCCCCCTTCAGGTGAGACCTCAGGGCGAACAGGATCATTCATAGATCTGGGGACATGGAATTGTTCCTAAACTTCCTTAGGTGGAAGGTAGCATTGAAAGCCCGCAGTTTGTTGGCATTCCTTATAGTACCCCCACCTCTGGGTGAGAAGCCTGAGTGGACAGGACCATTCATAGGTCCGGGAGACATTGAGTTGTTCCTGAAGTGTCTCAAGCGAAAATTAGGTCCAAAATCCAGATGTACAGTGGTGAGTGCCACAAAGGAGAGTTGTGGCACTGCGGTTCTCGGAACATGGGAAATGGGACCAGGTGACTTGGAAATACAAAGCTGAGAAAGGACAGGAGACTCTGGAATAGGAACATCAGAAGGACAGCAGCTAGGTGTCCAGTGCATAGTAATAGTCCAAGAGTACGGGACACAGGACAGTGATTGTCGGACATGAATGACATTGGGGCCTTCAGGGCAGCAATGACTTTGGTGTTATCAGCACATAGGAAGTTGCGAGACACTTTAGCTCCCAAGGAATTCCGGGTGGTGGTTAGTTAGGGTAATGGGTGGGAGGGTTCACTGCAAGATATTGACACAGTACTTTTGATACAAAGCCGGGTTGCTATCCCAAGCAATTCGAGAGAGTCGGTAGCAGTGTATACGTAATTCTTGATCGTGGTACTGACAGTTGAAGAAGGGTCCGCCTCCTTTGGCCTCTGATATTTAGGGAGAATTAAATCTGAAGTTATGGCCTTGGCGAAGGGCATAGTAAGCATCAAGGGGACAGCAGGGGACAGCATGTCCATACCGATAGTGGACCCATAGGGAACAGGGACGGACGCCTCAGGTAAAGCAAGGAGGTCCAGTATGGGTGTCTTCATCTTAGAGAAAGACCAAATGCAATCCAGAAAGGGCACTTCAGGCACCACACAAAAACCTGCGACTAAAGACACTGTTTGAAAGGTGCGAAAACAGATCTTATCCGATAAAGCAGAAAGCCAGGGTAGGTGGTGCATCATCCTTAGGAATAGAAGTTTTGGGGTTAAAGCTGGGTACCTCCAACAGAGAGGAAGAAAACGGAGAACATGAACTTGAGTTAGGAGTGGAGGTCCCAGGTAACAAGGTCTTGCATGATATTGTGGGAGAAGCAATGCGGAATATGACTGTTTTAAACACAGGGTCCTTTACATCGGTAGTTACAGAAATGTTCCTGAGATGTCCCCCTAGTTTTGCGACAAGAGTTGGACAGTCAATAGAATGTACCCCAACTATTGTGGAAAACACAGTGAAATATAACTCCATCTTAAACACAGGGCTTTTCGGAAAAAAAAGGACGCAGCGGGTATTACCGAAAGTTCCAAGTGCGATACCCCTGAGTTCGTGGTGGTAGACATGCATTCAGTAGCGGATACCCCGTATAGTGTGGACGAATCAGCGTGAAACAGTATTATTTGAGGTGTGGACATCACAGACTTTAAGGCTAAGCGTGGAGTTATAGAGAGATTAGAACGAAAAAGGCTATTCCCAGCCTTGAGGAGCTTTAAGTCATTTTTAGTCATCCCAGAGGCTGTGGCATGATCCTTAAAAGAAACTGGGCTAGACTTTCCAATGAAAACAAGGGACGTCTTGCTTGTCTCTAAAATGAGTAGTTGAGAAGCAGCAGGAACTGAACTAGCTATTGTAATAAGATCAGAGAATATTGCTCTTGTCTCCGGAGGGGGAATTTGTGAAACAGCAAGGACCAGGAACCAGTGCTGGCAAACCCATGCTTCAGCACAGTAGTCAGAGACAGGCCTCTGCGTGGAGGGTAGCAGCAGACCACAGGAACACAGGAACTCAGGCCTCTGCATGGAGAGTAGCAGCAGGCCTCTGGGAACACGGGAAGACAGGCCTCTGCATAGATAGTAACAGCAGGCCTCTGGGAACTAATAACGAGAACTAGAAAGGTTAGTACACAAATGAGGCAAGCCAGGAGGCTTGTGGCTGAACACAGTAATGTCCAGAGAAGGATTATGCTCAGCACTGAGTCAGTGCCAAAAGCCCAGCATATAAAGGGCAGTGAGCCAATCACAGGAGGGAGGTGTGAGAGAATTCCTCCAATGACGGAGCATCGGCTAGGGCAGCAGAGATAGCTGGCACAGGTGCTTATAGATAGCCAGAGGGAGTAATTAGAAACTGCACAGTTCTGCAAGGCTATAAGCAAAAGCAGAACCGGATTCCTTACATATTGCAAACATGAATGGGTTACTACTACAGTCTTTGCAGTAATACACAGCTTCTCAGCAGTCTTCTGCCGGTTACAGTCTCTTTACTCGCAGATATCACTGGAGATTGTTCCTGGACCGTCACAACAGGCCAAGGGCACCCGCAGCCATCCTAACTCTTCCCCACCTCCTAGTGGAAGCAGAGGTTAGACCACACTCACTCCTCCCCACAGGGAAGAGCACAGGGGTAGGCCACAATCTCAGACTCCCAGACGTGTTACCTGCCTTCCTCAGGGGGAAGGAACAACCTCCAAATTTAGGGTGGTCCTGCCCTTAAGAACAGCCAGAAGGCAGGCACCCCGTTGTCCCAGCTACAACAGGATGTGCCACCCTCTGCTGTCACTCAAGTTCAGTACCAAAGGTGAAGGGGAAAACCCCATACTAACTACTGGCAAGCCTGTGAATACCAGGGTTTACTGCCAGCCCATTGGGTAGAATAGTAGCCAGGGGATACTCTGTGGCGGACATTACATTGGTCGTACTATTAGACCGTTGAAACTTAGAATTATGGAACATGTAAGAGCTATTAAAAAAGGTACTACCACACATCCTGTCTCAAGACATTTTGCCCTTTGCCCACAGGGTGGCATCCAGAACTTCTCATTCTCTGCTGTTGAGCATGTTCCTGCACCCCCTCAGAGGGGTGATAGATTGAACATACTCAACAGACGAGAGATTTCTGAATTTCAGTATGGATACATTACAACCAACTGGAATTAACCAAGATTGGGAATTGATTCATTTTTTATAAATACTTTAGGAATCCCCTTTATTTATGGTATTCAAATGAGTTTATTATATTCTTCATTTATAGATTATGTTACTTATAAAATGTATTAATATATAGAATTTTTATATTTACAATGTCCTTTTCCAGATTATTGTTTCATTTCCTTATTCAATTATTATTTTTTATGTTAATATTATTATTATTATTATTGCTGTGATAGATTTTTACTAGTTATATCTTCAATTATGAGGTTTTGATTTTTTCATTTTTTTCTTTTTTCTTATAAATCAGAATTTATTATATTATAACTTACATATAGTTTATACAGAGATTATATCATAAGGTGATTTAGTTATGTTTATCTAGTTTAACACATATACATATTTACACCTGTAGAGATTCATTTACACTTTTATAGATTTTATTCTGTATTTTGTTTATTTGACTATTTGCAAATTTGAAATAGTTCTTTGGAACCAATATACTTTTGCTAATAATTTTTTTTAGTTTATAGTTATTTATTTATACTTAGATATAGATATTTATTATTAATTTTTGGGGATGTGTTATGCTGTCATCACATGTCATAGGGTTTACATGTGTTCATTTTTATTTACACATTTTTATATTGATATATTTTTCTCATTTTTATTTTCTTCCCATTTTTTATTATTTTTTCTATTCTTTTTATTTATATATATTTTGCCTGACCACCAAAACATACTATGGTTATTGGTAGAGTTTTCATTGTTATCCATGTTGTATTTAACTTTGTTGTCATGTTCTTTCACTTCCTGGACTTGCTGGCTCAAGTGGGAAGATATCTCTCGTTTCTTTTTCCCCATTGAGGCTCTTATAGTTTGCCACCCGGTCCGTATTCCACGTGATCGAGTTACCATCTGGGCGTGTATTCATCTCCTCTTTGAGCTCGTATCCAGGGAGTTGAATTGTATTATTCTGTTGTTATGCTTATACTTCCTGATTTGCTACCTCGATCAGGGAGGTGTTTCTTTCCCCATTGTGGCTTCCGTAGTTTACTGCCCGGTCTATCCCACATGATCGGGTGAGTCATTTTGACGCGAATTCACTTCCTCATTCAGCTGGTATTTAGGGAGCATTTTTAGAACACAGGTAACTCTTTGACAAAGCGCCACGCAAGCGTGAAATGCGTTAGAGGAACCTCTTTGTAGCGATGGCTACTATGCATCTTTGAATAAAGCATTTTTAATTTTCACTAGCTAGCCTCCAGCCCTTTCATTTTGCAGCAGTGCTCCATCATCTTTTTTCGGATATCTATACTCATTCTATGGACGGAGGCACGCTATTTCAACCAGGATTTCTATGGACAACCTAATAGTGAGTTATTCACATTTATTATAATGACTTTATATGCAGATAGGCTATTGTCGCTCTAGCCTAGAGACAGTGGATTATTACTCTTAAGTGACTGTGGGGTGGGTTCTCTTTATTGGGAATTCATTCCCACATCCACAGTGAGTTTTATCCTATTATTGAAGTCCTTAATTATTGCTTTATTGTGAGCTTTATGCCTTTCAAATTGCACATATTATCTATCTAATGGATATATAAGTTCCTGGACTTTTAAAGCTATATTGCTATCGTCATCCTGGACATTGGAAGCACCATCCTGGGGTTTACTTCTCATCTTCACTATAACATTAAGTAACGTGAAATATTATATTACAAAAACAAGCAATAATTCATTTTTAAAAGAATTATTGATTAAGTATTATTAATTTATATTAATATTATTATTACTATTTATTTCATTGCATTTGTATTTTAATACATTATATATTATTTTATTTATATGTCTTGGATAAACAAGCATGCATATTTGATAAATCTTTAATCATGTTCCCTATTTGTGATTGGGGTGACTTAAAGTTATATTTAAACAGTATGCTACAGTATTTCTGTTTTGCCAAGATTTCACAGCTCTGCCTTTATGCCAGTTTCAATCGTATCACTCATTTTTCATCTCTGTGTTTTGGTCTTGTTAAGCCACCATGTGGCCAATATGTGCAACACATGCATAAGACAAACAACTTAACATTTAGATTTCAATTTCAAATGTAATTCATTTAAATATATTTTTTCTTTACATTACAGTATTTTTCTAATGTTGTATGGTAGCACAACATTTTTTAAATTACCATTAGTTTTCATTTCGAAGATGCCATGTTTATCTTCTATTGTTTATTTTAATATACAGTACTATTTCAAATTTATTTAGCTAAGTCAAGTTTTTTTTTATTAACCGATTGTTGCTAAGAAAAAATATTTACTGTACATCAATTCAGTGTTTTATTACATGGACATTATGCTTTACTTACAGTATGTGATGTCATTTCTGAGAGTGACACAATTGTGTGGAATACCCCCACACCTCTATCCCGCAATAAACGGGCAGTCATGGATACGGGGACCCTGGGACCCACAATACAGACACAAGCCCAAGGTACACCTCCTAATTCTCTCCTGTTTAGACAGTCTAGTGTTACCTAGCTGCATAGGCTCATCATCTGGAGGAGGCGGAGAAATTAAGTTTGGGTCTTACCGAGTAGTCAGACTCTTATCAGCATGGCACTTGTCAGACAGGTGTTCCTGTATTCTGAGATTGATCCGTACGCAGCGAGAAATCAACTCCTCAAGGTCCTTAAGGAGGTCCCGGCAGGTCAACTAATCTTTTAGGGGTTCTGATAGTCCCTGCCAAAAGGTCGCTACCTGGGCTTCATTATTCCAGCCGGTTTGGCCGCTAGGGTGCGAAAGTCAATAGAGTACTGGTCTACCATTGGAGTTCGCTGGCAGATCCGCAGGAGTGAAACTGAAGCTGAAGATACCCGTCCAGGAGCGTCAACACCAATTTGAAAGTACAAATGAAGGCAGAGGAGTCGCTGATTAGGGCGAATACCTCTCCCAGAGTGGGGAGGCCAAGGTCAGTGCCTCATCAGTGAGAAGAGAAATGGTGTATGCCACTTGGCTCGGTGCGTGGTGAACATGGACAGTGTAACGCTTGTACTCCCCACAAACAAGTTGGGATGCCGGTACTGAGGTGGGAAAGTATAGAACTGAGCACCCACAGCAGCGGAGGCACGCCTGGAGGGAGGATAGTCAAGATTGCCGGGTGGGGTGGAGCAGTGGAGCGACTGCTGCGGAGGTAGGGATAGGCTGTGTAAAGCAGGATACAGGTGAGGGAGATATTAGAGTTGATGCACAGCTGAGGAGCAGTTTACAGCATCACGTGTGTGTGCTGTGCCTGGCGGCCAAGAGGCACAAGCGGAGGGGTGTAGCGAAGCTCCTTGGGAACCTTGAAAGCCCTCCGTGGGTGCGCGCGCTCTGTAAGGTGTGCGGGAGGCTGTAAAGCAGGGAGCAAGGAAGAAGCACACCTCAGGGGAAGCACTCTCTGATCTCTTGCAACGGGATGCTGTGCAGAAGGAGGTAAGGAGGTAACACACCACAGGGGACGTGTTCCCCGATTTCTTACAGAGAATTGCAATTCAAATTGGATAGAGCATTGATTAAGAAATCCTGTGCATGCCATAGGGTCACCACCATACCGTAGAGGAGTCGGGATCTGAGGTTCTATGATCGTTGGGGATACCAGAAGCTGTTTCATTGCCGCATCTGCAACCTTCAAGTACAGTTGATGGGTGCCTATGTGTGTGACTAATTCCTGCACCGCATCACACATCTGTGCCAGTTGTTGCTCTTGTAGGGCGAGGCTTTGCTCATGATCCCCCATGTACTATCCTTGCAGGGTAAGGGCTCATCCTACATCAGCGGGTTCCATATTTGGGCCAAGCAAAATGTTACGATGCTCATCTAAAGTAGGAATCGACCCGCAGGGCTGAGGTAGGAAGGTGAAAGAACCGACCTGAACCGAGGGACAGAGTCCTGATAGAGTAGTGAGTCATAAGCCGATGGTCAGGGCTGGCAGCAGTGTTACATAGTCCGTGTGGATGCAGAGGTCGAGGCAGGGTGAATACAAGGATAGACGAGGCACGTGAGCCGGGTTTGGTAAGGAGGAAGACAATAGGTAAGCGCGTGTATGTTCTCAGCATGAACTGGAACTTTGCTCAGCAACTTCCTGCTTACAGGGCTATATTTTTAAAGGAAGATGCCAGTAACAAAAATGGATGAGGGCGAGCAAGAGCAAAATCCCAGACCGGACTCTGAAAGCCCGGCACGGATTTTGCCAAACCTTATATACCCTAAGTAAACTCCAGATCCAATATACATGGATGAAGAAGCCACTACACACAGTTATGGGAAACTTTTCCCCAAGAACAGAGTGTATTCACACCATAGGCCCACTTGAGATGGGGCATTTTGATGCTACAGAGGAAGTCTCCGGTTCTGACCCGCTTTCCAGGGATACTTCATGGGCAGTTCGTGGGCTGCCCGGGGGGCAATTTGTGCCTCCCTATAGTACGTGTTCACCCGCTACTGCTTGTAAAAGCCACACTTTCCTTGCACGCAGCGCAGTGGGGGGGGGGGGTGCGAGGAGGACAAGACGGAACCGATGATTTAATCTGTATGCAAGAGATTGACAATCTAACTATTACTAAGGGAAAACAGCAAATGTACCTCCCATATGTACCTCCCTGGAAGAAACACAGAGTAACCATACCAATTTTCAGCAGTTAATGTCTGAAGTGAAGACTGTTTCGTATGGTGAGCATTAACAACGGATATGAATAAAGCTCTTTTCTGTACTATAGAAGTCCTTGGCACCCATCATTATTCAATGAGATATCCATACCCAGCCAGCATTGTCCCAGCACCCTGAGCAGGTATGAGAGATTAAGCACAGCTATGTAAATATCTGAGATGCAAACTCCTCAAGAAACAAACAAAAAGGGTTATATATTTATATTAGTCACTCATTGTTTATACTGCACTGCATAACATACAATAATAAGCAATAGGGTTGAAGATTGGCAGCTGCAGTCTTGTTGATTGCCACCAGTGGCTGTTTAAGAGTACAAAGGGATGCCGCTAAAGTGAACAACATGTTTTTTTTGGCAAGCTGTAACAAATATATTATCATGAGAACTACTAGAACTAGACTGTCCATTGATAAGTTCTATAATCAGAACACATTATCTGCAGACTGATAACCCATAAACTGCACATACAGAACAGTAGGTTGAATTGCTATTAGACTTTTAAGACAACAGCTCGCGATCACCCACTTGAGTTTCTAGACGGTATTGCAGACATCGCTAAAATGCAATTTTCTGCGCCCGATAGATGGATTCTGCACCCAATAGAAAACCGATAGAACCCCGAGTCAATTGCTATACGGTTGGAAAACATAGCTCTTCATGACCCGGTATTCAGAGCGGTACGCCGGGTAAGGTGTTAGAGTAAAGGCTGGCGCCTCTGTAACAAATGCACAATTTGCCATTTGTACCCTTTTTATTCAAACAAATGATAAACTGAGTTACTAAAGTAATATCAATCATAATTATATACATTGGTCAAATATCAAAAGAATAAAATAGATCAGTGATGGTGCCTTTGAAAATAAACTTAAAATGCACTGCCTACTAAAATAGGCAGCCATCCCATTCAAATAGAACAAGAGATGTCTGCTGGAGAAATGCTCCAGAATATTTATTGTAAATTAAATTGTTAGATTAAATCAAGTCAGTGATCATAGAGGAAACAAAATTCAAACAAGAAAAAGATTTATATCACATTTTATCTACTGACTTCTGATTTGCAATGCATTAATTAGTTTCTCATAATATATGGACCTCACCAAATAAAACATGAACAAATGCTTGTTGCCTTAGCAACAAGCAAATATGTTGGAATATTAAATTGTTTCACATAGAATAATTGCCAAGAATAAAAATTGTGACTGTTTTGTTATGTAAAATCACTTAAGTTAGATAAACTGAGTGTTGACTGTAAAATGCATAATTATTTTAAAGATAAAATTTCCATTAAAGGAAATAGTTTATTTAATGAAAACAACTTTTCATAGTTCACAAAGTTTAGAATTAAAAAAAACGTTTAAAAAAGCAAGCATACAAACAATTATCCAGATTAATATTGAAATATAAATAGGTGCTATTTATTGATGTAGATGTGCAGAAACACTAGGGCAAAAGAAGTACAAGCTCTAGACCAGTTTTATATTTGTTAGATTTCCATTCGGTCCAGTCTAAGACTGCGTTTATTGTGCCGGCGACAGCGACGCAACGGCGATGGTGATGTCACGCTGCAGTCACTGGAAAAATCAAATTGACTTGACTTCCAGCGATTGTGACCAAGCAGTCGCTCCGTCGCGCCATCGCGTCGCTTCTACAATTAGTGAATGTGACGGTGGTAATACATTTGTTTTGCCGCAACGTCACATCGCCGGCACTATAAGCTCAGCCTAATTATGATAATATTTTAAGTAAATTAAATAGGCTTGGTTTGAGTATAGGAAAAGATGTCGAGAGAATGTGTGAACACCTCACTCAGAACCCCTGTAGAGGTAATTGCGTGCCGCCTGGCAGGAGATACAATATTTACTAGAGAGGTGTACTAAGAGCAAAGTACACTAAAGATCCCAAATAATGGCTCACTGCAGACCTATTTATATAATAATATGGTCAGAAGCAGCTGAAAATTCAAAATTAAAATCATTTTATTAACGTGATAAACTTATAGTTAAAAATAGATATATATATATCCAAGAAGAAGGACATATAGCTATAAACAAGGTCCCTCGGGGTACTAATCCATATAGGTAAAGTCCTACAAAGTGGAGTGATAACACTAGGATATATGTATCAGAATGGTAGCCTACTAGAATACAGTGGAAGCTCTCATATCAATATGTAGAATGTCCCTGGTGATACAAAATAATCTAAAAACACAACACATTAAAACCAGGAATCAACACAAGACATCATAAATTCATAAATTCAATTAGAAAATCAATCTCACAAAAATGTATTTAGCTGCTTGATTTCTACATTGTTGTGTGTGTAATGTAATTTTTATTTGGTTACATGTCATTTTTAATGCTCTTTGCAGGAGTATATTTCAGGGTCTTGCTTTTGAATAATGGCTTATTTCTGGTAGTTAGATTTGTATGATGGTGGTTACTTTGATGTAGAATTATTTTGTCAATGGTTTGGATTTAGGGATTGAATAGTGAATTGTATAATTGATTTGGATTGCATTGTAATTGATTTAGGAAATTGATTAATTGATTGATGGTAAATGTATTTATGTTTACTTGCTATTTGATTTTGTGGATGGCATAGTATGTTGTTGTTCATAGTGTATTTTATTTTAAAATTGATTTTGCATAGTGTTACATGATGCACAGATTAATTGCATCATGTACACACTCAATGCAATTGTGTGACATTTGATATACATTTGTCTAGCTGCTGGTTTGTTGGTTTATTTTTAAAAGTGCTGCTGGATTAATTGTAAAATGCAATGTGGTGATATTCAGATTAAGATTTCATGTTTTTATTTATGCATGTTTTATAGGTTTCATAATGGGCAAATAATCTATTATCCATATCTGGATTATAGTAATTTTGCCCATCACTGTATTGTACTGCTGCGGCCAAGTTTATTCGAGCATTTGCCCGTTCTTGGCCGCAGCAGTAGCCTGGCGCGCGCCCGAGTGTGACGGGCGCGCGCCGAAGCAGCGGAAGAGCGCCCTCTGATCGGGGCGCTCTCCCTACCGCTGCCGGGTCCGCCGGGTCCCCCGGAACCCCCTGCCGCCGTCCCCCACATCGCGGGACACCAGGGCTCCCTCGGGGAGCCCTGGACGCGCGTGCAGGGGGTGCAGGCTCCCGAAGACGCGTGACCGCGCGTCTATGACGCGCGGCACGCCGAGGGGCGGCCACTAGCAAGCCGGGAAATCTCCCGGCTTGCGGATCTGGCCGATGCGCAATAAAGCGTGTCGCTAGTGTATGTGTTAGGGGGGTGTATTTAGTTTGAAATATTGTTTCTTTTTTTTGGAGGCAAAACATTGGTACCGCAGGCCCGCCGGGACCCCGGACTCCCGTGGGGACCCCGGGACGGCCGCGGGGACCCACGGACTCCCGCGGGGACCCCCGCATTCCCGCGGGGACCCGCACTTCGTGAGCCAGGGACCCACTGACCCCCGCAGGGTCAGCCGTGGACACCCGTGGGATCCGCGGCCTCCCTCGGGGACCCCTGTGGGGTCAGCCGGGGACACTCGCCGGCCTGTTGTATGGGTGTTGCGCCTGCAAAAATGTAAACAAAGAAATTTTTCTAAGTCCTGCTTTTTTTATCACCTGCCTTTAGCTGGTGAGCTTTATTCAGCGCAATGTTCGCGTACGATAAGTTTGCTTTGTTTAGTGAATCCCGCAGAAGGGCAAGATTCAGCGCAAACAGCTCATCGTACAAGCAAAGTTGGACTTTAAAAAAATTTCAGGAAAAAATGAGTTTAAGAACGCAAAGTGCCTGTTTGCGTGGCTTAGTGAATAGCGCTCAGCAGAACTTCACGTTCTAAGAGCACTTTGCACTCTTAAAATGACTTATCACTGCTTAGTACATACTGTAGCCCCCTTAGTCTTCAACATTTATATTTACACAAAAAAGAACCAAATTAAGGTCATTGTGGCAATAATGTGTTAATGAAATTATAAAAATATATAAAAATTGCATAATTTAAAGTACACATTTAAATATAAATTTCAAAATGTATACGTGTTTATAAAGTAAATCAGAATATTGATGTCGCGTAACGATAAAGACACAACATAAATTTAACTAAATAACAAATACCATAAATAATGGATAATAATATCAGCAATTCATATGACAAAGATAAGGAATGTGCAGATCAATCAATTAATATACTTTAAGAAATTTTATACAGAGCATAAAAAAATAAACAATATATATTAAACATAGACTTCCCCCAGTTACCGGTGACAGGGAAAAAGGACAAGAAAGATAATATTAGTATAGCCCTGGTAGGTTTTGGGCTATTGTTCTGTCCTCCTCCTGTGCAGTAATACCTGGTAAGGGCAGGATTGCCAGGAGTAATCATGGGTTTTCCCCACCCATGCTCTGCAGTGAGTCAGTGAAGGTAGTGTCATCAGGCTCTGTGTCCAATTAGACACATAGGGTGTGGTGTCTACTGGAGCTACTTACTGCATAGCACTTCCTGATTTAGCCAGTTCCTCTCCCCTCTTGAGAGAGGATAGTCTACCCAACCAAGCTGTCAGGCTCTGGCAGGTTTGAGGCCCTCCCTCTGGGAGATGTGGGAGACTATTCCCCCTACTCCACCAGGGTGTAAGGGAAGAGCACGGACAGCTTCTAGGGCCATGACTAGGAGTGTTTGTCCAGGGACATCCTCTGGTGACCGCCTGCTGATGTGCTGCTAAGCACCCTGCTGTAAGATGGGCAGTCTGCCCATGGAAGGTGTAATAAAGTATTTTCCTGATTCACTATACTCCTCGCCTGAGACTGGAATCTATCAGGGGGAAGCTGGAGAGAGAATTTCTCATGCAGAGGTTCCTTCCCACCCTGGGGGCTGCACGAGATGGAGGGCTGCACCAGTTGTAAGTAGAAATTAGTGTTCACCCCAAAAGCCTGTCCTGTCTATCCCCTATACATCATGCGGGAGACTCAGGGCCCCCTGTTGCCAGCAGGTTTGTACCACACCAAGACATGTACCAGAGCAGTATATTCCCTAGGAGCCATTATGTGAGATTGGCTGGGGGGAAAAAGGGTTACATTAGAGACAAGGATACAGATTATTTAAGGAAGGGAGCAATATCTATCTCCATATTGAGGGTCCTCAATTTATGGATCCAGAAAGTCTCCCTTTTTATTAATTCCAAACTTCTGTCCCCACCCCTCCAATGTTGTAAAACATGTTCAATTGCCATAAATATCAAACCTGTCGGTTCTCCCTGATGGCATTCGAGAAAGTGATTTGACACACTATGAGTGACAAGCTTTCATTTTATATTACTAAGATGTTCGATTTTCCATGTTCTGATTGGTCTTACCGTCTTTCCTATGTACTGTACTACAATTTGCAAGGACATTCCAGCAAATACACTATGTGGTCAGATGTAATACAAGAATCCACTGATAATTTCTCGCCAGTTATATTGGAGCCAAAATTAATTTTATCGGGGGCCCTAAATTGGCAACCGCAACAGTTTTTAGAGTTGCTTTATTACATCATACAGTTGTGGGAAAAAGAAAGCACACCCTCTTTGAATTCTATGGTTTTACATATCAGGACATAATAACAATCATCTGTTTCTTAGCAGGTCTTAAAATTTGGTAAATACAACCTCAGATGAACAACACATGACATATTACACCTTCAAGATTTATTTAACAAAAAGTAAAGCCAAAATGGAGAAGCCATGTGTGAAAACTAAGGATACAATATATATTGTTATTTTTACCTCCATAACATTGCAGATATGAACTTTCCTCTGTCCCTCCACTGCTAAAACTCCAATGCAGGCCCTCATTCTCTCCTGTCTTGACTAGTATAACCTTCTACTGTCTGGCCTTCCTGCCTCTCACTGGTCTCCCTACTATCTATGCTAAATGATTCCACTAGAATTACTTTACTCTCTCCTCAATATTTCTCAACGTCTCTCCTGCTGAAATTCCTTTCATGGCTTCCTTTTATACTCTGTATCACTTACAAAATTCTCCTACTCACTTTTTCGCTATACACCTGCCTGACTCTTGCGTTCTTCTCAAGGATGTCCCCTTTTGTTTCAGAAGCCCTCGGTCACCTAAAACCTTTCTCACTGACTGCCACAAACCTCTGTAATGTCCTTCCCCTCAATACACTGGCGACACACTTTATTCGAGCTCGGCTAGTCCCACGAATTCGGGTATACCCGGGTGTATTGAGGTTTGTGACTGTTTTCTGCCCGAGTGCATTGAGTTATTTTCCGGCAGGGATTGAAGCATTTTATTCCCGCTGGCTGCAATACTGCACAGTACATATATATATACTGCATTACAATTCATGAATTTATGCCATCTGGTAGACACGCGAAGCATTGCAGCCTATTAAATCCTAATCATTATCATTTAACAGATCAGCCGCCCATCAGCCAGGCATGAACCCAGGCTGGGAAGGCAAATGCAATGGGGCTTGTCAGAGGTGAGGAGCGGCGCATTCCAGGTATCTGCCAGGTACATACCGGGTATTTGCTCGAATAAAGTGTGTCGGTGCAGTATCTGATTGCGCACTCTCTCTTCACCACAGGACTTTCTTAAAAAGTTATTGACTTTCATTTTGGGTCCAGTCGGAGCCCGCTCTCATTTACCCCATGAACACAAAACCAGTCATTTTTTGTGGCCCTGAAAGGTCCCTGCTTCTGAATGGAACTCTCAAAGCATTAACCCTACTGGGCCGCAACCAGTCTAAGAATTGTTCCGAGAGATCAGAGAGAAGCAGTCTCTCTGTGGCTTCCCACACAGTTCTTAAAGCAGATTTCAATGTTTTTATTTTTACTACACAGTATTGAACGAGGGGGTCTCCGGAGCTGAACCGCATTAATTACTCTCTGCGCTCCCTGTGTGCAGCTCCCTACAGACTGGTGGCGTCCATTAGGATTAACACTACAGGAGTCCATTCAGATGATGGTGCTCCTGCTGCATTAATCCATTCTGGGAAATTTACTCTCAGTCACAGGACAGCCACATTTAGGCTGTGCTCAAACAGCTTCACAATGAGCACAAACCGAAAGTAAATATCGCTACTTCTGTAGACTCATACTACAGTATACATCTCAGATGTACTGACCTTTACTCCTTGCAAACGCATTTACCATAACACCCTTCTACTGTCTCTGTAAATCCCCCCTACTTACTATTTAGAATGTAAGCTCTTTTGGGCAGGGATGCCCTTTCTATTGTTTTTTTAATCTCTGAAGCTCTTATTCTCTTTGTGCTATATTATTACAGATGTCACATGTATTATTGTTTGTACGCGATATGTACCTGAATGGCGCTATATATAGAAAGATATACATACATAGATACAACGATGAGCTGAATTTAGCATTACTCTTGAGTAACATACAGCTGTGTTAATCATTTAATTATCTGACACCCATTAAATAGCAATTATTTTTTCAAATGATTAACTTATGCAGAGTGCAGTGTCTAATATAAATTATGAGAGCCATAAGGAGAAAATTAATGAGTTAAAGATGGGAAATATATTTTTAATGAAAATGAAAGATGGATGCAATTATTGGATGTGACCATGTATTGAAGAAACTATTTAATTCTGAATACTTAAACAAATACTGTACAAACATATTTGCTTTTAAAGTCTACTTAATTTACCTTTGCACCTCCAGTATGATAGTTAAGGTTTTTCTTTTCTTGAAAGAAAAAAAAGTATTTCTGGGTCCATTCATCTTATTTATTTACACATTGTAATTTATGTATGCATCTTACAGTAGCATAGTCTGACTTACAAATGTAGCAATATTTACTGTTCCTGTGACCACAGGTAAAGAAGTGACATGCCGTGGCAATTCACTGCATGTCATGGCCCCATGACCATGACTCAGACGTAAATGCCTGTGTTGTTTTACAGCTTCTTTGAATTACCAATCAGAGATGCTAGTATGTAGTTAATCTAAATGCATTATGAGGCTATTGCTGCAGTCATGCATGCTCGGTATAGTGGTACTTTCTTTGGGTTGGTGGAATGCAGGAAATACAGTATATACTCAGAAATAGATAGAAAAACTTATAGTGAAGTACAAATAAGAAGTCCTTTTCCATGCACTCACATGGGGTCAGAAGTAAAATCACATTTGCTAAGTATTTGGTAGTGTGAAGTCGGATATTCTTTTCCCTCGTTTTGTCCTCTTTTGTGTGGTACTCTCCCAGCTCACTCAAATAAAGGAAGGAAAGTAGGAAATTAGTAAGATCACACCTTGAATATGCAGTACAATTTTGGGCACCACTCCTTAGAAAAAACATTATGGAGAGAGAGTGCAGAGAAGAGCCACCAAATTAATAAAGCAGATGGACAATTTAACTTTGGTGAGACTAGCTAAATTGGATTTATTTACATTATAAAAGAGGCGTCTAAAAGGGGATATGATAACTATATACAAATATATTTAGGGACAGTACAGGGAGCTTTCAAAAGAACTATTCATCCCAAGGGAAGTACAAAGGACTCAGGGGCATCCCGTAAGGTTGGAGGAAAGGAGATTTCACCAGCAACAAAGGAAAGGGTCTTTTACAGTATGGGTAGTTAAAATGTGGAATTCATTACCCATGGAGACTGTGATACAATTGATTAGTTCAAAAAAAGGTTGGACATCTTTTTAGAAAGGAAAGGTATACATGGATATACCAAATAGGTAAACATGGGAAGAATGTTGATCCAGGGAATAATCCGATTGTCAATTCTTGGAGTCAGGAAGGAATTTATTTTTTGCCTTATGAGATATCATTGGATACATGATACAGTATGACACTGATGTTTTTTATTTGCCTTCCTCTGGATCAATAAGTAAGTATAGATATAGGATAAAGTATCTGTTGTCTAAATTTAGCATAAGTTGATGGACGTCTGTCTTTTTTCAACCTCATCTACTATGTAACTATGTAACTATATAACTATTTAACTATGTAGGACATACAATTTATTACAAATTGTAACGTGGCAAACTCACTCACATTTAGTATGTGCAAATGAGCATGTACAGTAGTGCAAGTGTACGGCGAGCAATTGCAGTTGTATATGGTGTAGTTCAGACCTCGAGGCTACGATCACTTGTCTCCTGCAGCGTTTGACATCACTTCCAGAATGTGTCACATCAGGTGGGTGTATTTTGCTCCAGACCGCGATACCTCCATCTCTACAGGCACACAGGGGCTCTCTAGGAACTATTCTAGTATCTTTTTTAAGTGACTTATCAAGAATTTTAGGCACTTCTCGAGCGAGTTTGCATTTGTAGCTATTCAGGAAGCTCTGATAACATACCAAACTTGCTCTAGAAGTGCTTCTTTTGGATTGGTCGCACTCCCGCTAAGACAAACTGTGCGGGAGATCAAAAAATGCCCAAACTCGCATTTTTGCCAAATCGGGTTATTCTAGTAGCTCCGAGATGCACATCGCGACTAACTAGCAAGTAACTCGCAGGTTCTGATCTCACCACCTGAAAGGTGCTACCTGATTGGCTATCTTCCCACCCTTTTTGATGACGTCACATCACTCCAGAAAGGAAAGGCATCACATGGTATGTCTAGCAATCCGTTTTGTTGGTGTACCCTGTGATGGCTTCAATTTTTTTTTGGATGAAGTGAAGGCTTCTTAAAGAGAAGGAAGCATATGCTGCCTGATTGGCTGGCTTCCCTCCCTTTAAGATGACGTCACATCCTTAAAAATATTGAAGCTGTGAAATTGTACACCAACCAATAGGATTGGGGGTGTACCATTTGTCAATCAAATGTGATGTCACAGGCCTTATGTAAGGCCTGCCATGTCTCATTTCAGCCCAAGAAGCCATCTGATCAACATCTCCGGAACCCGTTGGATTACAAAGAATAGAAGAAAGAAGAAAAGAAAGTTGATTACTCACCCGGTCCTCTACTGCAATCAACAAAGTATCATGGACTTCTATGCATCGTGGTGATATTGATCACTGCATCGAGGGGAAAGAGTTTGTGTATTTAGCATAGATTGAACTTGATGAACCTATGTCTTTTTTCAATCTCATCTACTATGTAACTATATGTAACTATGTAACTATGTAAGGAGCAAGACCATATCCACTGGCTTAAATTGTCTTTTGCGAGCCCCTGTATTATAATTCCTTTCTTGTGCTACTGTATTTGTGCCTCTTGCAAATTTTCCTGTGGAAACACCACTAGACTCTCTAACCTTTCTCTTAGTTTCAATACATACTGTACAGTACTACATCATTTACCCTTGGGATTTGTTCTTCCCACATTTCTTTTACCAAATCCAGGATTG
Source organism: Ascaphus truei (assembly GCA_036426205.1). Taxonomy (NCBI): domain Eukaryota; kingdom Metazoa; phylum Chordata; class Amphibia; order Anura; family Ascaphidae; genus Ascaphus; species Ascaphus truei. Next base: position 43,199 of record WSYH01001506.1, read on the forward strand.
CTCTTCGTTGTCTTCCATAAAATAACTCAAAAGGTGAAAACCTTGTGGAAGACTGGGGAACTACCCGAATGGCAAAGAGAAGAAGTCCAACTAGTGCATCCGTTTGCGGATGATAAACCGAGGTCCGTACTGACTTGAATTTTAACAGACTACATACCTCCTTTATGAGCCTGGACAAAAATGTGTTCCCTGGTCTGTTAAAATTTCGGTAGGGAACCCCACTGGAGAGAAGACCTTAATTAGTTTGGTGGCTACAACCTTAGCAGATGTAGTTCTCAATGGAATAGCTTCTGGTAACTTGTAGCATAGTCTACTTTGACGAGTATATACAGGTACCCTGCAGCGCTGTTTTCTAGTGGACCCACAATATTCATACCTATCCTTTCGAAAAGGGGACTCTACCAATGGGATAGGCACCAAAGGCACCTTGGTGTTCCCTTTTGGGGCAACCATCTGGCACTTAGGGCATGAATCACAGAAGTCCCTTACCGCTCTATAAATTTCTAGCCAATAGAATCATGCCGTGAGGCAAATTCAGGTTTTCACCCTTCCCAGATGACCTGAACAAGGAAGAGTATGAGCTAACCGCAATACCTCTTTTCTATATTGTCTTGTCACTAACAGTTGCATTTGTCTTTTGAGTTTGTTTGTCTTTCTCCACTCGATATAAGAGGTCATTATGCAACTCAAAATGCAGACAATACTTACCCCATGGTGGTCTATTACTTCCTTGTCTACCATTGCCACCTGGTCATTCACACGGCTTAATAAATCATCATTTTTTTACTCTAGCAGAAAATGTGAAACCCCTGTCAAAATCTTGGCCTCCAGTACTTGGGGAGTATCTATCCCCTGCCTGTTCACCCATTGGGGAACACCTCTCTGACTAGTTTGAGGTGTCTGTAACTCTTGGGCAGTGCCAACTCTTACTACTTTGGGGGTACCTCCTTTTTTTTCTATCCTGCGCTGCTTTTTGGTTTTTCAGGGGCGGAACCTGGAAGGAAACAGCGCAGGGTCCATAAAACTGAACAATTCCCCCAGCGATATCTCTGTATGTCTCGTCCCCTGGGTCCTAAGGGACAAAACGGAATTTGTAAATAACTTATCAAAGAACTTCCTTCCAACCCCAACCTAAGATCACAGGTTATGGGAGTTCTTTGGCGACTCCCACCAACAAAACCTCTGAGTTTCCTTCCACCATTAGTTTCACCCTGGCATGAGGGTACTCCTTGACATCCCCATGTATACATTCAATGCATACCTGGGCCGACCCTTTTTTTCGTTTATCTAAGGCCACAACTCCTGATGTACCAGTGTCTGACTACATCCAAAATCCACCAACCCCTCCACCTTAATTCCTTCTACTTCCAAAGTTATTAGGAATTTAGTTCTGGCAGGGTCTATCGCCTTGCCCAGGGTCAAGTAGGCGTGAGCATAGTAACAGTCAATGTGGGAACATGTAACCCAGCTCACCACAGGAAAAACACACTATGGGTTTTGAGGTCTGACTCCCTTCTGGCTTCTGGAGTCTCTTGTAGGCCCCCATGGTACACTCCTCTGATAGGGCCTGGTTGGCGTGTACTATGTCCATACCATATTGAATGCAACCGGGGCCTTCCATTTGGCCCCTGAGCTTCTGCTGTAAGGATCCGTGAGGCACCGCGCACTCAGCGCAAGCAAAACTAACCCTCCACATGTCCAGCTACCAGCACCGCTCCCAAACCTCACCCTGAGGCCTGTCGTCACCTGAGGAGCGCACACGCAGCCCGCGCGGACCTAAATGCCAACTCCGCTGTCTCTGTCTCTCGGTGCCCTCCCCATGGTGACATTATCAGCAGGCGACACTGTATGTTCTCTAGAATAGAGAGATACATTGAAAACAATGACCAGCGCATGGAATTATTGCATCAGAATATAACGCGTTATACTTACCTGGGTACTAACCCCTCCTCCCGGTTTTGCCCCTTCGGGCCACACCGACTCTACTGCTACCAACCCTAGTACTGCTCCCGTACCCTGGTTCCAGTTCTCTGAACCCATCTTCCAACACCCAATCGCTATGCTGAGGACCACCATGGTTGCCGTGGTTTCCTAAACCAGTGTTTTATACAATTTGAAATCACTCCATCTCGATTTCCAACTTCCAGATCCAAATTGGCCTACATCGTCTCTCTCCTAACAGATGATGCATTGGCTTGGGCATCCCCCATCTGGGAACAGCGATTGGACATCACCCAGGACATCGGACTCTTCGCTCGGGAGTTTCACAAGATATTCAATACTTCCGGCCAGAAGGTAACAGCTGTTTCTTCCGTCTTTCACTTTGCCCAAGGAGACCATCCAGTGGCCAGGTACGACCTAGAGTTCTGGACCATTGCTGCTGATACAGGGTATAATAATGAGGCTGTATCTGCAGCTTTCTTGCAAGGCCTTTCTGAAACGCTAAAGGATGAACTGGCCGCCCAGGAAGATTCCACCGATCTTGAGCAACTCATTGCTGTCTGCATCAGAGTGGATCAGCGACTGCAAAAGAGGAAAGCGTAGAGGGTTTGCAACTGCACTCTTTCATCACAAGGGGCCTATTTTCCACTTCCGGTCAGTCATCAGGGACCTTCCTCTCTCGCTCTCCCAGAACCTAGGCAGTTGAGTGCCAACCGTCTGTCAGCGGCAGAGAAGCAACATAGACTTACCGCTGGCCTCTGTTTATATTGTGGGGACTCCGGACACCTGCTCCGATTATGTCCCCTGGAACGCCAAAGCCCAATGAGGTCTAGGGAAGCCACATTGAGAACCATTGCCATTTCCTCCATCACTGAGAAACGTCCGTCTAGGATTCTTCTTCCCGTCATGGTCTCCGGCGAGGGATTTCAGGTCTCTACACTGGCTTTTGTGGACTCCGGGTCAGGAGGTAATTTTATCGACCAGGGGTTGGCAGAAAAGAATAACATTCCACTAGTACCCAAGGAGCGCCCAGTGGGACTAGAGGCCATCGATGGTCGACCCCTGCAGCCAGCTTTCATCTCTGTACAGACCTCTCCAATCCATCTTGTCACTTCTACAGACCATTCTGAAGAGATCTCCTTAGATGCCATCCACACTCCTTCCGTGAATATGATCCTTGGTCCTCCATGGCTTCAGATACACAACCCACACATCGATTGCAGAGGTAAAGAACCTATTGAATGGGGCTCTTCTTGCATTAAGTCCTGTTTTTCACCCATCAGGAGTCTTTTCAGACTTTCTTCTTCCCAGGAGATGGTTGCACAATTACCAGTGTTACGTCGACTTCAAAAACGTATTCGACAAAGCCAGGTCTGAAGTCTTGCCGCCTCATCGTCCTTATGACTGCCCGATCGACTGCCTACCAGGATCAATACCTCCCAGAGGCTCTTCTTATCCACTTTCAGTTCCCGAAACTAAGGCCATGAGCGACTACATTATGGAGAATTTAAAACGAGGGTTTATTAAGAAATCTTCTTCCCCAGCCGGAGCGGGTTTCTTTTTTGTGAAGAAAAAGGACGGATACCTGAGACCATGTATAGACTACAGAGGTCTTAATAAGATTTCTGGTAAATAACCGGTATCCCCTGCCTTTAATTCCAGAGCTCTTTGACCGCCTTTGGGTGCCAACGTATTCACCATACTGGATCTCCTATGGAACTACAATTTGGAAGGATAAGACAAGGAGATGAATGGAAGATGGCATTTGATACTCGCGATGGGCACTATGAGTACCTGGTTATGCCATGCGGGCTTTGTAATGCACCTGCTGTTTTCCAGGACTTTGTAAACGATATATTCCATGATTTGCTCAATCAGTTTGTAGTCGTTTACCTGGGAGAACACATTAATCATGTCAAGCAGGTACTCCTACGACTCCGGGAGAACCATTTATTTGCAAAAATCGAGAAATGCCAATTTCACCAAATTTCCACAGCATTCCTCGGTTACATCATTTCCAGCACAGGCCTTACTATGGATCCAGCAAAAGTAAAGGCAGTTCTACTGTAGATTGGCCACATCCCTCTTCCCTCAAAGCGGTACAAAGATTCTTAGGTTTTGCAAACTACTACCGCAGATTGATTCAGAATTTTTCTTCCAAAGTGGCGCCTATCACAGCCCTCACAAAGAAAGGTGCGGATCCCGCTTCATGGTCACCAGCATCTATAAAATCATTTGCGGTTTTAAAGACTGTCTTTGCTTCAGCACCCATTTTCACTCACCCTGACCCCAGCCTTCCATTTACTTTGGAAGTGGACGCATCGGACGTGGGGGCTGGAGCCATCCTCTCACAAAGTAAGAATCCCTGGGCCAGACTACACCCTTGTGCCTTTTTCTCAAAAAAAATTCTCGGAGGCTGAACAAAACTATGACATTGGGAACCGCAAACTTCTGGCTGTCAAGCTTGCCCTGCAGGAATGGAGACACCTATTGGAGAGTACGAAGAGTCCATTCACTATTCTCACAGACCACAAGAATCTACTCTACATAGAGGGTGCCAAACGTTTAGGGTCTCGTCATGCCAGATGTTCACTTTTTTTTCCCGATTTAATTTCATTATTTCTTTTCTCCCGGGTTCAAAGAACACCAAAGCCGATGCACTCTCCCATCAATTTTTGGTAGATGATAAGTTTGAGGATCAACAGAAACCCATCCTACCATCTAAGTACATTCTCTCCGCCAATACCTTTGATGCTTTAAAGGACAGTATACAGACTCAAACCCATATACCCAGTGTTAGGACCAGTATGTCAGGCCAGAGTCTGCACTCATGTTAAGCTTCCATTTTGTATGGTCATAACTAGTTAAGATTCTGTAGTCAGCCTTTTTGCTGAAATATAATTCATAAATGCACTCAGTTTCTCTGCTAAATTGCATTTCCTTTCTTCCTGGTCAGGATATTACTAGATACTTTTGTGATGTCAATTTCCTGGTGTTTTAGTAGAATATAATAGAATGGTTCTCTGCAAGAAGCAAGATAATGAAATAAAGTTGCTAAGACTCAAGGTCTCTTTTGATAACAGACAATGAATAAGCTATGTATTTAGAACATTGCTTGTATTGAAAAGGGACACGTCTCAAAAGTCACGCCACTAATATGTCCTGCCCCTAAATCACGCCTCTAATCAAAGCTACGCCCAAGACACACCTAGTATACGCCCAAGACACACCTAGTATACGCCTATGTTACGCCTCTAACCAATATCTTTTTTTTTCTGTATAAAAGTCATTACCCTATGAGTAATAAATAGAGACAAAGGATTTGAAACCTGGCGTGCGTTACGTTTCATTTTGTTCGTCTCCCAGGCCTGAAAAGTTCACCGAAGACCGGAGATAACAGTTGCAGGGCGTGAAAACTTCTCCGGGGGAGTCTGCTGCAAACGGTGCAGAAGGTGTATCCAGTCACAAGGCTTCAGTGTACCTGGCAGAGGAAAGGTTCCTCTCGGTGCTGAAGCCAGGGGAGGAAAAACGGATTTTCCTTTCACCCAGTAATCTCACAGTTCCAGAGGGTCGATTGTTTACTCCTCATTCTCTTCGGAGGAAGGTTCTCATATGGGGCCATTCTACAAAATATTCAGGATATCCAGGTACCAAAAGGACCACTGATCTAGTAGAACGGACTTTTTGGTGGCCTGGAATGCAAAAGGATATCAAAGACTTTGTTGCCACATGCCCTATATGTGCACAGAATAAAACTTCCAGGAGCAAACCCCCCGGACTTCTTCGCCCATTTCCTATTCCGGACAGACCCTGGACACACTTGTCCATGGATTTTATAGAGAAGCTCCCGGTATCCAAGAGTATGAATACCATCCTAGTCATGGTAGACAGGTTCTCAAAACAAGCACATTTTATTCCGCTTAAGGGCATTCCCAATTCTCCCAAATTGGCAGACATCTTTGTCAAGGAGATCTTTTGACTTCACGGGGTACCATTGGTAACCGTGTCTGATAGAGGATCACAATTCATTTCAAAATTTTGGCGTTCCTTTTGTCAGCAGCTGGGAGTTGAGTTACATTTTTCATCAGGATATCACCCCAAAACAAATGGTCAGACGGAGAGAACTAATAAGTTACTAGAACAGTACTTAAGATGCTTTGTCTCCCATACTCACGACGATTGGTCAGAACTTCTCCCTTGGGCTGAATTCACTCACAATAATTTACGCAATGAGTCCACCACTGAGTCACCCTTCTTCATTAACTATGGGTTTCATCCCTTGCTTCTCCCTATCCCTCCCTCCATTTCAGGAGTTCTGACAGCAGATGACAGAATAAAGAACCTTCAAAGTCTATGGAATAGGATCCAAGACAATCTCAGGTTGGCAACCACCAGGCAAAAGGTACAGGCAGATCAACATCGTAGAAAGCCAGCAGCTTTCAAAATTGGGGACAAGGAATGGCTATCTTCTACAAATATGACTAAAGGTCCCTTCATTTAAATTGGCACCACATTTCATTGGACCATTCACCATATTGGAGAGGATCAACCCAGTTGCCTATAGACTACAACTTCCTCCCTCTCTGAGAATACCATCCATCTTTCATGTATCTCTCCTGAAGCCCGTGGTCAAGAACTCACACACTCCGATCTTCTTCTCCTCCCTTCTATCCTCATACAGGGGCAACACGAATATGAAGTCCAATCCATCTTGGACTCCAGGATATCCAGAGGTGCACTCCAATATCTGGTACACTGGAAGGGTTTTGGACCTGAGGAACGTTCTTGGGTTCATCACCATCAAGTCCATGCACCCAGATTGGTCAAGAGATTCCATGAGAAGTACCCCCTGAAGCCTGCTTGGTCGCCGGAGGTTGCTCCTGGAGGGGGAGTACAGTAAGGAACCGTGAGGTGCCGCACGCTCAGCGCAAGCAAAACTTACCCTCTATATATCCAGCTACCAGCACCGCTCCCAAACTTCACCCTGAGGCCTGTCGTCATCTTAGGAGCGCATGCGCAGTCAGCGTGGATCTAAATGCCAACTCTGCTGGCTGTGCCTCCCAGTTCCCTCCCCGTGGTGACATCATAAGCAGGCGACACGTGCGTACTGCATGTGTGCAGCATGCACCTGTTTCCCCTTAGTAATTCATCAGGAAGACTCCGCACACCTGCCTCTTGCAGCTGAGATTCCTATCAGAATCCTGCTCAGTGACACGTCTCCTGCTCTGATTGGTCACCAGTCCCTGTAAATACTCTGCAGTGCCAGAGTCTCATCGGCTGAGCATAATCTCTGTTTGTGCATGTGCTTCTCCACAGTCTGTTCTGTTCCAGCTTTGTTTGCCTTGTCTTGTTGCATGTATTCGAACTCCGCTCTTCTCCTTTCCTGACCTGACTTATGTTTGACCATCTGCATCTCTCCAATCCTGACCTCGGCTAAACCACCCTCAATGATTCGTACCTCTCCAATCCTGATCTCGGCTAAAGCACCCTGTTGCAGGGTACATGCAACCACACGCAGGGTTTCTGGATAAGCCTATTTATTGAGCCTTAAAAATACAGCACACAAAAACAAAACAGCTTCTTTTCAGCATACAAAAAAACAAAACAGCTTCTTTTCAGCGTACAAAACAAAAGCTTCATTTCAGCATACAAAAACCCAGACAGTTCATCAAACATGCATTTGGAAAACAGACTTTATAGCAGTAATCTACTTCAGCGTTTCAGTCCTATCTCTTGACCAGCCAGCCTCATGTGTGTGCAGCCTGGGTTTTTTTAAACACTTTGATAATGCAGCTGGGACCACTCTAATTGTTAGGAGATTCCCAGCTGCAAGTTAACCTCATCACTGCTGCACTGCATACCTACACATCCGTCTGCCAGGCATAGAGCTGGTGACGTTCATTCACCCTGTCACCCACCCTCAACGATCCGTACCTCTCCACTACTGACTCCGGCAAGTATCAAGACTATTCTTACGTCTATTAACCTGACCCGGCTACCTCAACTACTCTACACTCCAGACGCACCCACATGGCTGTGGGTTGGCGTTATATACATTACCCCACCTCAGCAGTGTGGTCACATCTTGTTTGTGGTGAGCACATCATCACATCTGCCCGGTGAAGAAAAATTGCGTTTTCCGAATGAACAGGGTTTTTTTTAACGCCCACAATTTCCCCCCCCGTGGACACTACGCACATGATTGTTCTGCAGCTAAAAAGTTCTCCAATAGTTTGGAAGCTTCCCGGAGAGTTTTGGCTTAATGCCGACAAACCCTGGGGTAAAACCCACAAAAACTGTTCTAGAGCGACTAACTCCGTGGCCTCGCTGGAGCTGCGTGTCTCTGGTTTTGGCTAGCACCAGCAGTAGTCCCGAATAAGTTGAGCTACTACTTGGGGTCGCATACCTGAGGAATATCACACTTCTTGGAAGCGTTGCTGATAGGTATCCTCTGTTTTCCGCATGCGATTCAGCATTGCCGCCTTGACTTGGGCATAGTCAAGTGCTGCTGTATTGTGAAGGGTGTGATATGCTGCCTGTGCTTCTCCCGTTAACTGCGGTGCCAGGTAGGATGTCCAGTCCTCCTTGGGCCATTGTGAATAAGCTGCAACTCGCTCAAACGTGATGAGGTAGGACTCTGTATCGTCATCAGGTCCCATTTTCGTCAAGCCTAATGACAGGTCTCTGATCTCCAGTGATCGGGTTCCGGGAAGCGGGACTTGGGGCCTCAGCGTGTGTTGCAGCTACCATCTGCTGAACCAGCTGCTGTTGAGCCTGAATCTGGCGAGCTGTTAGCTGTAGGAAAAACTGCTGCTGAGCGGCCTGGTTTTCAGCCTCTCTGCTGTTGGGCAGCCTGTTGTTGCTGCTGTTGGGCGGTCTGTTATTGCAGTAGTACCTGTAATTGCTGCTGTTGTGCGCCTTGCTGCTGCTGCTGTTGTGCATCCTGTTTCTGCAGGATTAGCTGTAACTGCTGTTGCTGTGCAGCTTGGTTTGGGCCTCTCGCTGCTGTTGGGTGGCTTGTTGTTGCTGTTGTTGTGCAGCCTGTTGTTGCAGCAGTAGCTGTAATTGCTGTTGTTGTTCAGTCTGATTTTCTTTTTTTTGCTGCTGTTGTTGCTGCTGTTGTGCAGCCTGTTGTTGCAGAAGTACTTGGAATTTATGTTGTTGTACATCTGGTTTTCAGCCAGATACTTTAGCAGTTTTTCCATCTCATTTTGGAAACTTCAGGTGTATTCTCTCAACTGACCACAAGGGGCGCTATCCCACTTCTGACACCATATATAACAGAGCGGCCTTGTAAATGTGGTCAGGAAGGAGCTCACACACCACTTTCTTGTAACGAAATTTCTTTATTCTCCATATCAGGGGCTGCAACAATTCGGTAACAGAACAAAACAGCCTTTAACTTAAATAGCATACGTCTGCAAAACAACCGGACAATACCTAATAGTTGGTATACAAAAGGCAGTTCAGGCTCTCTCCCTGACAGGCGCTCTGCAGCCTGTTCCCTCACATGTTGAGAGCAAAATGAGAGAGATTGTGGGAAGTTTGCTGCCTGCTTTTTAAACCTCCCCTTTCCAATCAGCTTGCAAATCTTCAAGCCGGATGTGTTTTTTCCTGGTCTGCTCATATGAGAGTTTTAACCCTATACACTTCCTCACAAGCATCCATTTAATTAATGTGGAGTCTGAGGTCATCATAGAAGGTGTTACAATGCCTGATGATTTCATTCTCACTAACAACAAAATTTGTGACCGGTACTTTTTCTGTGTCAATCAATTAATGTTGTCCTCATTTTTTAGAACAGAATACAGGAATACTATATGGCTTGTCAGCTTCACCCCATTTATCCTTACTTAGGCCCGTTCTATACTGCATGCGGTCGTGTGGCCGCGCGTGCCTATGCGAACATGCATGCATGTGCCGAATGATTTTTGTATGTTTACTATAGAAGCTGTGAAGGTACAGTGTTTGTGTGTTAATATGTGCTTGTTTGTGTTTATGTGTGTATGTATGTGTACAGTGGCGGCCGCCTTTACTCTCATGCAGCTTTCTCCTGTTTTTTTTTTTTAAACGCGGCGGCGCGCGGCTTTTTTTTTTTTTTAGGGCTCTGTCAATGATTAGCGCCATTTGCGCTTATCTGTTGAAGCGGCCGCCGCGCGGGAAACCGCATTCAAATTTTAAAAAAGCCCCGCATTTATCCCGGCAAGCTTTAGAATAAAGCTGGCCGGGACAGTATGTATGTGTATTTGTGTGTATGTATGTGTATGTATGTGTAATTTATTATTTATAAAAAAAGAAATTGGTAAAAATAAAATATTTATTACTGTAAATGTGTGCAGACACACAATTACATATACACACATACACACACACATATACATACATACACATGCATACATATATATATATATATACATAAACACACACATATACATACATTCAGCGCCGGTAGCAGCGCGAAAAGATGATTTCCTCCGTCTTCGCCGCTGTCTGTGGTCTCCCCGCTCCCTGCCATGCGCGCACACGGCGCCATTATAGAAAGGCTGACGTTACAACTAAAATTCCGCGCGCACAGCGTAGCGCGCGCCCGGCACTATAGAATGTGCCTTAGTGATCGACACAGTCCGGGATTAAGAGATACTCAACCTGCTCATGGGCAACAGGTGCATTTAGCATAAAATAAAACTTGTCCTGAAATGTCATTTACTCTAAGTGCTGATACATAACTGTGTAGGGTAGTGGCATAACTTGTCCACTCCCACAGCTTGAATACAGCAAATACAGCAAAGTCTCATTAGAGACAAAGGGGTCTATGCACTAAGAAGTGAAAAACTGCATTAGCCAGTTTTTTAATTCGCCATGTTTTTGGCGTGTTAAACTCGCTGTATGTTAGAAGGGCCGAATCCCTGGCGAATGAATGCGCCACCACTATTTGATAAAATGGCTAGTAACCGGTGGTGAGATGGCTACCTGGCGAGAAGCTGCCGAGAAGCCGTCCCCTGCCAAGATATGTCTGCAGCAGAGAGAGATTCGCCGCTCTCTCTGCGCAAACAACGGCACATTAAAAATTATTTTATAAACCATTTTTACTCCTAATGTACATGTGCAGGGGATCTCCGGAGCTGAACCGCATTGTTTTCAGGTCCGGGGACCCCCTGCTTCCCGAGATACAGGCCTCTTTATGAGGTGCCGGTATCCCTCTGCATTTAAATGTCCCGATCACGTGACCGCGGAATGTAAACAAAGCAGAGGGATACTGGCACCCCCTAGAGGGGCCTGTATCTCGGGAAGCAACGGGTCCCCGGACCTAAAACCAAAGCGGTTCAGCTCCGGAGACCCTCTGCACATCTACACTATGAATAAAATACACATATAAATAAACAATCATTCCTTACCTTTGCGGCTATGTGCTATGGTAACGAAGCAGCATGAATATATTTTTAATAATAGTGTACAGTGAGCAGGGGGTCCCCTGAGCTGAACTGCATTGCTTTGTGGACCAGGGACCCCCTGCTTCCCGAGTTACAGGCCCCGGTATGTGTCATCGGGTGAGCAGTGTTGCCGCCATCTTTATGGCGTCCCATGCGCGACGTGCCCGCTCTAAAGATGGCGGCGACACTGTAACTGGTGCCCTTAAAGTCCAAATGGGAGAGTTAAAGTTCAAATGGATGATTTGGAATGTCCAACGAATGTTGCTCAGGTCCAGTGGACAGCAGTTTCCTCAGCAGCAGAAATGATATATCATTTGAACTTTAAATCTCCCATTTGGACTTTAAGGCGCCGGTCTGTATTGTCTTCTTTGTCTATCACTAACTGTGTTTGGGTTAGTTTTCCTGGCAGCCTTGCCATATTGTTGTATATATTTATCACATTGTTGTAATATTTGCACTGCAATTGTATAATTTCATTTTTTAGCGCTAATCACACCATCCTTTTTTCTAGTTACTGTTTTTTCCAACACAGGTGTAGCTGCTTTAAACTTACACTAGTTAATCTAATTTAAAAATATATATCTTTAGTATATTTCTTATTAATATTTGGGAAATCACTACTTATTCATTATGAGTACACTATTTCACTCAAGATCCCGCAGAAACATCAACGTGGATCTTATTTTCAATGACCCCCATACTGTCCCTATAGTGGAGCCCAGGGTGGCAGATTTCCACCCTATTATGGTAGAATTGGAAAAAACACTAGTCGCTGAGAGCCGGCAGTGGTGGGAGGTTACTACATTAAGTAAATATTTAGAAAATCATAGAATCCCACGAGGACTTCGAGTCCAAAAGGTACCAACATTTGATACACACTATGTACCATTCATGCAGGAATGGAATGATATTCTAGATCAGTGTTCGTTTGCGCTGATGAAAATGCTGATACATCAGCGTAAAAAGACACTGATAGAATTAGACAATGATATTGAAAATCTAAAAATAAAACTTGACCCCTACCTTACTAATAAAGAACTTCAAGATTTGGAACCCACGGTTAAAAAGAAACTAGATCAAATTGAACTAGAAATAGTGGGTACCAAACAAAGTAAGTTCTTTAGAGATAAGAACGATTATGACATGGGTCGCCAGAGAACCTGGAATAAAAAGAGTAAAGATGAACAGATTAAGAAACAAGATCAGAGGAATGGCAATCCATCTGTAGGGACTAAGAGAATTAGGACAGAGAAGGGAAATTCCACTCCAAGTAACAATACAATTAGGTCCAGAAAACCACATACTCTTCCCCTTATACCCACTCCAGTTCCCATTCCCCAACCACAGAGGGTATTACCTCAGCATGATACCGTTCAATACCTGAGACAAAAAAGAGCTAAGGAAGTGTACGACGCACAGATAGCATCTAAACACGAGGTCAATTTGACCAATAATAAATACCATGTGCTATCTGAAATTGAGTCAGAGAGTGAACCTGACAGTGTGTCCTACACCGCTTTACCTACACAAACAGCCCATTCTAATTTCTCTTTTTTAGAATGGAGAAAGGAGAGGGAACACATCTTTCCCCAGGTAGAAATAAAGAAACCCAATGTAGAACTTCCACCTCCCATGAATTACAAAAAAAGTAAAAACGCACCAGAGGGAGAAGAGGAGGTGCTAATAGAAATAGGTTAGGAGTCAATAAGATCTATCAAAACATCTTTAATATCAGTCGACACACTCTTACACCAGTTGAAAGGAAAGTGTTAGGTAAGGGTCTCACCTTTGCCCCAATATGTGGCCCTAACAGCTTCAACCTCCATATTGATGTCCATAAATTTGCACGCAAATTGGCACTTAAGAAATATTTTTTAAAAGATGCAGTTACCCATCAGCTAGATCAGAAACTTCCCAATGTTGAGCCGAATAAACCGTGTACTAATTTTAAAATTAAATCCACATTTTACCCTAAATTTGCGCAGGGACATCTGGTGAACTCGTTTGTAGAGATTGTAACCAGAGAATTAGAGGAGTCCAGTAGGGCATATAAAATACACAAAGATAATCTCAACACCAAAGAAAAATTAGCTCTACAACAATTGGAGGATAATAAGAAAATAGATATAAAACCTGCTGACAAGGGGGGGGGGGTATAGTGGTGATGGACATCGACTATTATCTCCAGGAGTCTATGAGATTACTTGGAGATACTGCCACATACCTCCCCCTTGCCAGTAATCCTCTAAGCCAGTTTGAGACTGAACTCACTAGAATGCCAGACAAGGGTTTAGAAAAGGGAGCCATCACACAACAGAAATTAGAGTTTTTAAATTTACAATTTTCACGTACTCCCATCTTTTATTTCATCCCCAAAATACACAAAAGCATCACAAACCCCCCTGGCAGGCCTATCATTTCTGGTATAGGGTCACTCACATCCAATTTATCCTTGTTTATAGATCACCACCTTCAACCATTGGTTCATCAGATCCGATCCTACTTGCGTGACACTACACATGTCCTCCAGTTATTGAGAGATCTGGAGTGGAAACCCGAATACACTTGGGTAACAGCAGATGTGACATCACTGTATACCACCATTAATCATGTGAAAGGATGTCAGGCCATCACACGCAAGTTAGAATCGGATGACACTACACCACCAGCACTAAAATCATTTTTAGTTGATAGTATTAATTTTATTTTAACACACAACCACTTTCAATTTAATTCACAATTCTTTTTACAGGTCTGTGGAACGGCGATGGGCACGAGGTTTGCCCCGAGTTATGCTAACCTATTCATGGACAGTTGGGAAGAAGATTATATTTGGAACAACTGTCCACTCGGGGGCCACCTCGTGCTCTGGCGCCGTTTCATAGATATTATATTTGTTTGGTCTGGCAGCCAGGTACAGCTTGAGTCATTTTTTATATATTTAAATTCTAACAATAGGGATTTGAAATTCACATTCCACCACCATAAGGAACATATAGAATTTTTAGACCTCGAAATTTATATCAGTAACAATAAAATAGAAACCAAAACATTTTTTAAGTCTGTCCAGGCTAATAATTATCTTAGGGCAGACAGCCAGCATAACCCTAGCTGGATCCGGAACATCCCTAAGGGTCAGCTCACCCACCTTAAGCGCAACTGTTCAAATTCAGAGGAGTTTGTGCTTCAGGCGAGTGAGTTCAAAGATAAATTCCGTGATAGAAGTTACCCAGAACATCTACTCGAGGCAGCATCCCTTCAGGTGGAGAAAATTGAGAGAGACACATTACTTGAATATAAAGATAAAAACAAAAATACACTGAACCAAAATAATGGAGTCTCTTTTATAACTCAGTATAATGAGATGGCGCCAAAAATTCGTCAAATTTTTAACAAACATTGGCCCATGCTCTTGTGCGATTCCACTCTATCTAAATGTCTCCTGGAGAAACCAAAAATAATTTTTACAAAAGCACCAAACATTAAAATGCGTCTAGCACCTAGTTGTCCATTGGACAATTCAGAACCAAAATCAAGCAGCAAAAGAAAGGTTTTTTTTAAATGCACTAAATGTATGGCTTGTTCATTTAGTAGTACCACTGACACCTTCCAATCCAATGTTACAGATAAAATATGCACCATCAAAACATCAATAAATTGCGATTCCTCATTTGTAATCTATCTATTGCAGTGCCCATGTGGCCTGCAATATGTGGGTAGAACTGGAAGATGTTACAAAAGAAGAGTGTATGAATACATCTATAATATAAAAAGAGGTTTAAATAAACACAGTGTGTCACACCATTTTAATATCTATCATAATAGGAATCCGATGGGTTGTGTCAAGCCATTGAAACTGTACAAAATAATTGGAGAGGAGGTAATTTATTGAAACAGATCAGTAGGCGTGAAGCCTACTGGATCTACGAATTAAAGACACTCTCACCTAACGGTCTCAACATTGATTTCGATCTTGGCGTTTTTCTAAAATGATTTTTGTACATCGATTTTTAAATTGATCTTTTTAATGAATTTCAAGATACATTTAATAAAATTTTAATATTATATAGATATTTTAATATATATAGATATTCTAATATATTTTTTATAATTTTTAATACATTTTTAATTCTAAAATAGATCTTTTATTGAATGGGTTTTTCAGCAATTGAGAGATGCTGCAATCATAAGAGCCACTAGCGTGCAAATGATGTTACATCATTTTGGAACAAATTATTATTATTAATCCTACTAAGTGTATGTATCACATTAGTAGTTATATTCTGATTAATAAGTTATATTAGGCATGATCAGTAACAATTGTTTTATTTTTATATGTTTGTCATATTCGTATATATGTTGTCCTATTTGTATGTTAAAGCTGACTTGTACACAGCACATGATGGACAGGCAGCACATCCAATCATCAGTTGCACATATGAACTGTGAGTGACATTTTATTGAACCAATGAAATGTGCTCTGTCTGTATTTAAAGCTACCATGTACTGAGCTCATCACCCCCTGAAGAAGTGCGGATGCGCACGAAACGCGTTGGGCTATTGAGAATCATTGAACAGCTGTACTGTGAGAGGAGCAGACCTTCCAAGCAGTCTCTGGAGTCGCAGGCTTAAGGAGTTGGTATCGGCAGTGATACCTGGTGAGTCGTCCCGCCCGCCGTGACGCACTTCCGGGCGCCGACGGAGGACACCACGTGAGGCAGAAGGAAGCGTCGCCATCATCGGCTGATATCCTAGGAAGCTCCTGAAGGCATCTACACGTGGCACGCGTCCACCAACATCATCCGTCGGACGCATATACTACCCTCACCTGCGCCTATCCTAGGGACTTGCTGTAAGTAGGATTCCGGTTTTTACACACCGGATCCTAGACCTGCTCGTCACCAGCCAGCTGCATTTTATTGTGTTTATTAAATCATCTTCATTATTAGTCAGCTTATTGTTTAGTGTTGTTCAGTGTTGTGTGTGTCAGTCTGTCTATGTGTTATTTGGTTTAACCACACTGTGTTACACTATGATCTTGTCCTTTTGTCTCCCCTGCATGATATATCATTTCTGCTGCTGAGGAACCTGCTGTCCACTGGACCAGAGCAACATTCGTTGGACATTCCAAATCATGCATTTGAACTTTAACTCTCCCATTTGGACTTTAAGGCGCCGGTCTGTATTGTCTTATTTGCCAGCATGTACTTTTAAATCCATATGAATTGTAGTTATTGATATGGCGCTTAAGCTGTGAGAGGGGGCGAGTGATGTCACTACTCTATGCAGCCACACCTATTTTTAATGATTTAACACCCATGTACTACTCACTTGTGTGTTTTCAATAAATCTAAAGGACTGGTAGGGTATAAAAACCCCAGTGGTCAGTCCACTAGTAATCACAGAGCCTGATGAAGCCGTTGCATCGGCGAAACATGTTGCTCATACACTGAAGGAAGTTTGTCCCATTGAAGCCTCCATTGCTGACCGAGTGTGCTGTGTTCAAAGATCTCCTGCATGATCCTGTATTCCAGACGCGGCGTCTAGGATCCTATATTATGCATTGCACACGGTCAGTGGTGTTGCTGATTTGGGCTGTTGTACATTTGACTTTTGTTGTTATATATGTTTGAATAAATGCACTTTTATCCACTATTGAACACATCTCATATACTGTACATCTTATTGGTATCACGTGGGTGTGAGCTGTGTCTGGCACCTGGAGGAATATCATTACTGAAGGGATAGAGATCTCTGGATCCACTTTAAAGAAACAGAAACCCCTCGCTGTGTATGTACTTACACATGCCCATGTGAGTATTGTGATATTATTAGCATTATTCACTCTAAACCTCCCCTGGCTTATCCCCCTGCTATATTGTGAAAGTAGTTTGTCTAATCTTTTGCTCCCTACACATTGTGTATACTGTATGTTATTGGGAGGATCCGAGGACCATCTGGACAAGGATTTCCATAGAAAAGTCAAAAGCAAAGACAAGTAAAGACAAAGACAAGACAAGATACTGTAAAGACAAGTAAAGACACGTAAAGATACCTCTGATGTGTATTTACTTACACATGGCCATGTGAGTAGTAAGATCATATATTTGTGCTATTTTCCCTACCCCCACTGGTCGCGATTGCATATATATTCATATTTATTATTATTGACTATCTAATCCCTTGCTCCCCCTTTTATGTGTTTTTTCTGTATGTACTAAGGGTCTTGGATACATCCTATTGGGGTTGCAGCAGACTGGGATCTACATTCTAGCCCTCATTCTCCCTTTTGTAAGGGGAGGGAAGTTACATTCGTAGTTACGGTAATATTGTGTTATTTTCTTTTCTTTCTGATTTAGTTCTTTCTGATTTATTCCTTTATACGAGTTAGCGCCCGAGTTCTTTTTGTTTTAAGTCCCCACGGTTGTCTGAAAAGATGCAGAAGCAAAAAGATGTAATGAGCTCAACATTTTAACAAGGCCAGGGATTGCACGACCTCTGCCTTTTACGGGATCTAAATCTTCTCTTAACTCTGCATAAAGGGACAAGATTGCTGCTGAACTCAAGTGATATCGGATAATTATTTCATCATCAGTCAACCCCTTCAAATGTGTTAGTTCATGGTATAAACATGGGCGAGGCACCACCTCTCTGCTCTCCTCTTTCCTCACCTTTCCCTCATCTCTCCTCTCTCTCCTCTCGTCTCCTTTCTCCCCTCCCCTCTACCCTCCAAAGCCAGGATTCTCCTTCTCATCAAGTCTGTAAACACTCTCCATCTCTGCATCCGCCATCTATACCAAGAAGTAAGTGTAAGATTTTCTTGGTTTAAGTAGGTGTGTACTGACGCCACCTGACTTGAAATAATGACAACTGTTAATAAAAATAATTAAACAATATCCACCATGCGTATTTACAACCAATTAATCAGTTCTGTAGGATGCACTAATCATTATAACCTGATATTTATTGAATATGTGATATACAGTACCTATTCATAAACCTTGGTTAGACAATGATAAACAGGTGTTTCTCATGCCATGATTTGCCATGTTCCCATCAGTAAACAATTTGGGTGGAAATTAGCAGTTAGTGATAATTGTTAGTAAATCTTTGAAGCATTTTGACATCAAATTTCACCCCCCCTCCTCAAAAAAGATACACTTAACATTTAAAAAGAGCTACAAAGAGTGAAGGATTGACTGAAAGGGCAAGCCAGTAATTTTATTGACCATAGGAATAATGCAATTGTTGATCGATGACAGAAGAAAACATGTATTGGTAGGTTACCAATGATTGTAAAATGTTTAAACGTATGTCAACATTGAGGCCATATGTCACCACTATTACAATGCTTAGCTTTATATGTTAAAGCTGCATTTCAAGCTGCCCTTTTTATTTTAAGGAAGAAAAATGTTTCCATTGAATATGTGCATCAATACAATCTACACACTGACAAGTGATTAGGTAAACTGCAGATCTATCCATTGTCCTGTAATTGATCACTATGGTCAGGGTTATTTCATTAAAGATGCAGTTCAAGCAATATCCTACATGTGTGTTATTTTTTATAAATCAGTTCGGTACAATGAGAAAATACTTGTAGCATAAAAATAAATAATAAACACATTTTTTAAACACATTTTTACATTTTCTAATGCACAGATCATTTTTTTCACTATAGAAACCATTTAAAAACGTCAAACCCCTTACCCTTCTGACTCTTGAGCCCCGTTTCTCTCTAGCAGTACTAGACCAGGCAGTTACTAAATATCATATGATTGGTGCACTAATGAGAGGGCAGGCCTCAAGAACCAGAGTCTGTAAGAAGGGGAAGTGGGTGGGACTTTCCTATGCATGTTAAATGAGCAAAAATAAATAATGTACTTTCAGATATTTGTAATAATTATTTTATTTTTAAATAATACAAGTATTTTGTCATAGTACAGAAAGGATTTATTAGAAAAAAAACCACACGTAGGATATTGCTTGAACTGCGCCTTTAAGATCCTCCAGCTAGGACTATCACCTGACCCCGCTGAATGGAAACCTTCATGTACCCCCTAAGTAGCCCTAACATCGACAAGTGATATTTAGCCCCTTTATAATGGGGTAAATGGGGTGATTCTTAACATAATCGGTGACAGAATAAGGTCCGAAAAATTAACGCTTATATTTATTAAAAGCCCTACTTTTCAAGACCACGGGCTCACAACTACAAAGCAATACATGTCAGCTCCAAAGACTCCAGGCTTAAATGATATGTATACAAAAATGTCCCCTCTCGCTGCTTCTCGGCAGGTTCCCACCACCTTCACACCACTTTTTCCTGGTTGGAGGATTTTTAGAGGAAATCACCTTTCTAGAGCCTTGATAACCTACTTGAGGCTAATAGAATTGCACGAATATGAAAATCGCCGCTCGTTTAGTGATTTTTTCCCCTTCGCCAACAAAATATGCCGAAAAATACTTTTATCAGCGATTAATCAGGGATTACTGGATAGATGTAGGCATTTTTGGTGAAAAGGCTTCGATAAGTGGCTTATCAGCGTAATAGCATAGGCCCCACAATGGTATGAAATACTACTGAGATTCAAAACCATTGAATAAGAACTTGTGGCAAACTATTATTGTATAAGGAGAGTGTGCACTGTATTTTTGCACTTTGTTTACAATATTTGGGTTTATGTGGAATGCGACTGGACAGTACTTAGCATATATTGATTTTTATTATAGATTATTAGAAATTTGTTATTAAGTAGAATGATTTTAGAAGTGTGTTTAATATCAATGGGAATGTGATACATTTTGTAATGTGATGGTTATGTTAGATTTGTATAATCCATATAAATACAAATACACATTTAGATATTTTTCGACAACGTTTTCTCTGGATTTTATTTGAAAACGATGAATATAAGATGCGTAGTAGGGCTATTCTAATCACCTTGCATTGCTGTTTTTGTTCTTCTATAAGTACATACGTATTGTGGGAAGCACCTCTGAATTTTGTGTGGAGTATCTCCATAAATTGATCTTGAGCAACCAGTTTATGGTTATCCAACATCTGTCTCTGTTTTCTTTTATAATAATAATAATCACTTCTCTCATTATTAATACATAAAATAAATTCTACAACATTCTTAAAGCAACATTCCGGGGAAAATATGTGGGTATTGGCATGTATACACATGTCCCCTTCAATACTTCATTGGGAAAATTAAGTATGAAAGGTTTGAAATATTTTCATTAAAAATAGTCTTTATTTTGTTGTCATTTCCTATCCTTATTTTTTTATGATTGGAATCATTGTACCATTCGTTTTTTCAAGCACTGTATACACACATTTCTGCAGAAAATAGGCCACAGCTGCTTTGACTTCAAATTCCATGCGTTCACAGGTTTGTTTTTAGTCTATAAGTGTGACCTTTTTACAGTTTTGAGAAGTGTTGCATTAATTCATAAAATAGCACACAATTAAGGAGAACATTTTATCATTTTATTTTACAAATATACTGATGTTTTAGATTGCAATATCATCGGGACTTATGAACTCCTAATTTCCTTGTTTGCTAGAACTGCGTCGCCAGATGGAAAATCAATGCTTGTAATTAATAACTGCAACTACATTGACACATCTAGGGGTTGATTATTAACATGGTGAAAGAACAGATATGCCTGGAATATGATTATTGAGCTGCCTTTTCTGTAAATAAATGAAATTGTAAAAATTATATTCTAAAGTCAGAATACAGTATAGTACATTTTCTATATAGCAGCTAGGTGGCAGAAGCACTCCTTCTGCTAGCTGTTTCATTCCCTTCGTGGTAGAGCTGTAATTAGGTCACTGTAAGGTAAAATAGGACTGAGTGAAAAATAAAGTGCATGCAGGTTTTTCCCTTCAAGATTACATTGCAATTTAATATCAATCCTTTTCACTTTGTGAAGGTTGATTCTACTTTCAAAGTAAAGGACAACTGAACTAAAAAAAATGGAACTAATAATCTTGCAAAGCACATAGAGCTTGTATTACCCAATAAAAAGGAAGGCAGAGAGATTTTTTGTGCATACAGTAATTAACCTAGTTGTTCTCCAGGTTTGGAATTAAAGCCTGTGAACATTTACCATTTATCATATTTTAAAATGTTAAAATGCAACTCTAAACTCTATTGTTGAAGATTATTTATTTATAATGCCACACAAATTTTAAAAAGCACAGATGTTCTGAGCATTACTGTACATCAGTATACATATATTTTGAATGTTTTTAAATGATAACTGTTACCTGTTATTTTATTCACTATGAATGAACTTAAACGGGCCTAAAATAAATTATGCTACCCCTATATCTATCTCTTCATATGGAACCTTTACACATTCTATGTAGCATGTGTAATATTTTTAGGGCTGCTATTAGAAGCGTTTGAAGTTATTGGCCTAAAATCATCAACTTCCATTGAAACGGAATTAATATTGAACCTAGTAACAAAAATATTGGTTGATTTTACGGCCGTTTTACGACCGAAATCATCAACTTTCAAGTTACATTTTATCTGGCGCAATATTTAACTTTCTGTTCCTGTAATCGGAGGAAAAAAGTGAAATTCCTCTGCACTTCATTGCAAGCCTGGGCCCCGTGCCCACTTATGAGCAGCGGCTGCCAAATGATATTTTGGGGCTCCCATAGTACTTTGCAGTAACTAGAGGGGATGCTAGTGTGTATGTAAGATAAAGTCAATGTATGGCATTCGGAGGCTATTACTACAGTAATGTACATTTTCTTTAGTTTGGTGTAATGTATGTAACTTCCCATAATCGTCTCTCATTCCCATTCACTCTTTCAATACTAAAAATTAAAAACAACAGAAAGGGCTCGTTCACTAAACTTTGCTAAGTGGCTTATAGCACTATAAAAGTTCATATAGTGCGATATTGCCTGTGTTGCTATTCACAAAGCTCAGATAACAGGGCAATATCACAGTAAAACAGCTTTTTATAGTACTATATCTATTGTAGTTTCCCCAGGGTGGGTGTTTAGGCCTTGCAGGAGTGTAGCATGAAGGGTTGACCCCTTCATAACCTTAGCGGTTACCACCACTAAGGTAATGAAGGGTTTAACTTCTAGTGTAGAGAGACTTGAACTACTGATAGCTACAAAAAAAATAGCACATGTGGGAGCAAGGAAAATATTTTCACAAAGTCCCGTATATATTGTCCATGAATAATAATAATAATATCTGAATCAAACAGCTGCAGTATTGTGGCAGGTAAGGAAACTCATCAGACACGGGGTCCACATAGGTAATAAGATGTAAAGTAGCAGGGTGAGAGAAGCTGGACACTATAAAGAGAACTGGTAAGGGAATGTCTAGCAGAGAATAAACAGTTACCTCCGTCCCCGATCCACAGTGTTGTTCTCGGTCCGTCGTTTCCGTGTCCCGTTGCTACCGGAGGCACTTGAAAAAATGCCTTTCTCCTCAGTTGTGGAGCTATAGAGATCCTGAGTGCCAAGGTTGATTAGAATGCCCAAAAAGCTTCGGTCCGTCCGGGAACACTCTGTTGGTTGCTCCGGTCTCTCTGCTATAAGTGGAGGCACTCGTAGTATGTTGGCATTCTCCCGTGATGCTGTGCAGGGATCCCAAGTGATGAACCTGCACTGCAGCTGTGCGTCACTCCAATGCGTCAGAAAGTACAAGTCGAAAGAGAATTGGTTGAACTGCAGATTCCAGTTCAAAGCACCAATCAACTCACCAGGTAAGTACAAAAAATAAAAAAGACTTATTGAACTACATATTAAAAAACAAAAACACTAAAGACAGAACAGGAAAAGTTCCCACGTGTTTCAGGCTATGCAGCCCTTACTCCTTGAGAAAAATCTCCCACGCGTTTCAGGCTATGCAGCCCTTACACGGTTGAAATCTGACATGCGCTCCAGGTATAGATGGAATGAAACAGGATATGTGTGATCAATATGAATCAGATGGGGGGAGAGTAATTTGGGAGCATAATCAAATAGGCGACATTTAAGGGGAGGAGGTGGGGTAAAGAAAGGGGGCAGTGTAAGTCCTCTATATCTTCAGTTGAAACCCTCCAGTATCCTCCTCCCTCACAAAGAAACAGTGCAATGATGCAGAAAGCATGACAATACTCACAGGTTCAGGTAGTGGGGAAATCACCTCTCGCTGCTAGATGTATATCAAACAAAGAGCTCCCATGATGGTTAAGGCAAAGGGAAAAACAACCTCACAATGCTCTGCATATACTCCCTTCAGAGCTCCCACAGTGGATCTGGCAATGGGGAAACCACCTCTCAAAACTTCCTGTGTGCTCCACTCTGTGCTCCTGCTTCAAACTCCTGCAATCGGTAGCACTGCACGTCCGCAGTGTAAGCTCTTCCCTCTCCCCCCAGATGAGTGCCTCCAGAGACCAAATGCAGGCACAGAAAGAGACAGGTTCCAGGGCACACGCAAACTGATCCTGATCGCTTGCTTGATAAAACTAAAAAAATTGTGGTCCCAATTTAGAAAAAAGGGAAAAATCTTTATTGCAGAATACAAAAGTGAACAATATAAAACCTCCCACGCGTTTCAACCAATGACTGGTCTTTCTCAAGGAGTAACAAAATGTGGTGAGCAAGCACTCTATATAGGTGCTGAACAATTAAAATAACCACAATCCGGTGAAATTGATTGTACAATTAAACAATACAATAAGTACTGATTATAGTAAAAGAACCATAATAAAACATGATGCTAGAAACATATCAAGATAGAGATAATGATTATGCAGAACCATATTGCTCAGGATTAGATCAATAAGACTTATCAATATATAAATGCTTACAATTGATATTTCAACAGTAATAAGATATAGATAATGAATTCTGATACCATGGTGATCAAGCTAATACCCCAAGCCAGGAACAATGACATGAATCATAATATAAAGAGCCACAAAGTATTCTGCAGTACTATAATAACATTCCCAATAACCAAATAATCTATAAGAGTCATAGACCCCATAGTAATTGAGAAATATGGTAAACTAAAGGGATGGCTGATAATGAAAGCGAATATCTTAAGCAAAGGCCAGTGATAGCTTATAAGGAAAAAACAATCAACATACTTATATAATAGTAATAAGTGTCTGTCATTAGTAGTATATCGACAATAATATACATATGCACATAAATTCATAGAGAATAACTGGATTGCATTCAAATCAAACACCCAATAATCTATGATATTTTAAGTATCAAATTGTAATAAAGAATGACAGAAAATAGTGTGTAAAGAGACAAATTGATGATGGAATGAAAAATATAACCAAGCTGAACTAACACAATGGTAGCGACCGAATGTAGAGTAAATAGAGAAAAGGGGGAGGAGCCTTGGAGAAATAAAATGCATCATAGGAAGCAATTGATATCCCACTCAGAGTTCAGTCCAGCCGGTTGGAGTGTTTTGGGTGTTTGATTTGAATGCAATCCAGTGGGGACAGAGGTCTGGTTTGAACATGTTTAGCATGTTCCCTCTGTTCCTTGTCTGGTAGCAGCTTTAGGGGCTTTTGGCTGGGTATACATGTAGCCAGGTCCCCCGTGGGTGTCTGCTGTCCCGCGACCCCTCACCCGTGTTCTCCGCTGCCTCGGGTCACTCGATGGACCCGCCGGCACTTCTGGAGGGTGGGGGCCAGTGCAGGGAACGCTTTGCCATTCCGGCGGTCCCCGGCGGTTCCCGAGCAGGGCGCCGCCATCTTGATGCAGGTCGCGCATGCGCAGTAAGTCCCCGGCGGCCCTGCAGAGATAGCGCATGCGCAGGACACCGAGAGGAGAGCCCGCGAAACCCTAGCCTACCAGGGAAGGCTCTAGGCAGGGACTACGAGTCCCTGAGCCTCTGCACGCCCCACGTGATGCCAGGGAGCCAATAGGGCTTAGGATCTCCCTAGAGGTGGAGAATAGATACTTTTCGCGCGCGGCAGAACGGCAGTTGGAGCTGGGAGCTAGGAGGGAGCAGGAAGGGTGTAGGGAGCAAGTGAATCTCCTGCACCAGGTAGGTTTCCCAATCCCAGGTAGGCCCCAACTCACCCTCAGGCTAGTGGGTAATTGACAAGGGACGGCCCTAGGTTAGGGACGCTGCCCTTAGGTTCGTGAGGTGCCTTATTGTCCGGTCACAGTGGTCAGTGATGTGAGGGCGGACAAGAGGGCATAGGGTTAGGTTGCAGTGCGTTGCTGCAGGGATTAGGAGAGGAAGGTAGCATAAGGCAACTGTGGGGGTCATAGCTGTAACCAATCCGGGGACCTTGGCCCAGGGCCCACGTTACGAGTAGTGTGGGTGCAGCGGGTCAGGGACTTGCCTGCATAGAATAGGCAACCCCATAGGCCCTAGGAGTTTTCCCCTAAAGTCATGCAAGGTTGCTGTGCTGTAGGGACGGCCTATAGTACAGCGAGTGTTACGTTGGTTCACGGAGTCAGTTAAGGACTTCTTTGGTTATGCTGCGCATCCGTGCAGAAGTTTGGGCACCGTTCTTCGTTGCGGCTGCAAAGGCTATCCTGGTGGGATCGTCCTGGAGAAGGGGTTCCGGTGTTCTTCGGTCGCCGGATCCTTTGTGAAGCCAGTTGCAGATCCGAGCACGGGAGTGCTCGGCAGGTACTCTAAATCTACAAGTGCACCAACAAGGCCTATCACACTCACAAGGGACTAGTGGCTGCGCAGTCACACATATCATTCTTACGGTGTACGGAGGAGGTGGAGGTGAAGGAGGAGGTGGAGGTGGAGGTAGAGTCTTGCATGACGCCGTGTATAGTGTCGCCTCTAGGGAGAGACACCGGTTAATATATGTACATGTGTATGAGATTGCCTGCTAGTAAAGTCATTGATTGTTTTACTTACGTGTGGAGTGATATATATATATTTCCTGCGAGGAACCACTCCCCCTCTGGTGGGAGCCATCGCAGGTGGAGGCGCTGCACCCAATATAGTATTGCGCGAGTAACCCCAGGCTCTCCGTGGCAGAGACTTAGTCCCTGTGAGCCTACAGGTAACACAGCACAGGGAAGCCGCTTGCTAGCGATAGGAAGCAGGGTTACATACAATTAAACACATTAATTTCACAAACACTTTATTTAGTTGCACCACATTATTAAATCAATTATTATATAAATATATAGAATATTAAATAATATAGCACATTTATAAGGTCACTTTCACGTAACACTTTATTTCACTTCATTTACAATCACTTTATAGGAACATAGTTTAAATGAAATGTTAATTTGTCTTTTTATGAGTATAATTATATTGACTTTACAAACACACACACATACATATAGTTTAACTATATTATTCAAATATTCATTATATAGATAAATTAGTAATATACTCAATTCATAATCATAAACATCACTTCACATAATTTAATAAATAAAGATTATTGAAATATTATCGATATATGACATTTGGACAAAAGTGAAAGTAATGAATGGTCACTAATCCTCCGCACAACACAAGCTTGATGGTTTAAAAAATAAATTTTATTACAAAAAAAGGCTCGACATCGTGGATAAGACCACTCTGACGCGTTTCATCCCGACATAGGACTTTATCAAAGAGTACAATTTCCTGATAGCAGACACATATATATAGGAGTAACCAGAGTCTGATTGGATGGCTATAAATTAGACTCAGAAGAAAAAAACAAATGGCGCACAGCCAGGGAGCCAGGTGTGGAGTAAAAAAGCTTTCCTTTATTCGTGCATGGTGAGAGACAAGTGTACCCCCTTGGGGACAAAGACAGGAACCTCCTACGCGTTTCGGACCCACCGGTCCTTTATCAAGGAGTATGGGATATGCTGGAGTAAGGTACCTTAAATACCTAGTTTGTAATAGGCAAATTGAAAAAATCTGTGAACCATCTCACAAAGATCCATACGCGGCCACTATGGTCGTCCATAAGTCGCTAATTGATACCTCCAGGGACGACAAATAGTGGTGAGTATTGGATCTTGGAGATGGGGTTATCGTGGTATGTGGTACAATGTTTGCAGCCCGTGTGCCACTTCATCCTAGATTTAGGGAGTACAGGCAGCATCTCATTTATCATCTACAGGGATCTAAATGCAAAAGGAATATATGGTGGGTCATACTTAGATGTGACCCGCCCTGGTATTCCTTATGATCACTATCCCGTCTTAAAGCTATACGACACTTTTTAGTTTTTATTCCACTTTATCTATTTCAACATTGCACGTTTCTACAAGAATCTATATTATTTTTACTCACGCACAATTACTTTCTATTTGATTCAAGTTTTATTTACAAAAAATTGGGTAATGCTATGGGCACAAGTTTTGCACTATAATAGGCTAATTTGTTTATGAGGTTTCTGGGGAGTCACGGTTGATTTATCACATTAATAATTATTATTCGTCAGTATATCGTATTTTTCAATCGATATATTGACGATCTGATTGTGATTTGGAAGGGGATGAGCAATCTTATTTTTATTTTGTGTCGATATGTTAACACTAATGGATTACAAAAGTAAATTCACTTTTGGCACAATATTAACTATTTTTCACTATTTAGATATGACCTGCTACATTGACAGGATATGAATATCCAGAGACGATATTTATCGTAAAGAGATTACAGGAATATTGCTTCCAATGCCGGAGTTGTCACCCCCGTTCATTGATTAGGAATATTCATGGATCTCAATTAATGAGATTGAAGAGACTTTGTTCCAATAATTGACAGTTTCCTGTTAAGATTAAAGAAATGTTTGACAGGTTATAGCGGGCTATTCTACAAAGGATTGTAAAGGCCAGCTTTTGATAGGGCTTGAATCTGTAGATAGAGATGTTCTTTTTCACAAGACTGGATCTAGGTCCAATAAAAGGACGCTGTCATCATATAATGCTTCACAGAGCCCAGTTTTTTATAACTACTTATAGCTCAACAAATCATCACAAATTTCAAAAAGATTAATCCCAAACACTGGCATATATTGTTGTTAGATGGAATATTGGTACTTTATTAAAGAATGGACCTAGATTTACTTTCGCAAAGCCAAAAAACTTTGGCGCTCACCTTTCGCCAGTCTTTTTGACTCTAGGGGCCTCAGCAGTAAGCCCCGATAAGGCGTTTATCGGCATTTTTCCCTTCCAGATCAGTAAGCCCCATGTGTTGTAATTATCGGCAACTTTTTCTTCCGCAAAAAAAATTTCGCCACCCGGCTGCCGATAAGCAATTATCGGGAATTTTTTTAACCCGCATGAATTCAGAAGCCCCCGATCAGATTTTCGTGCTGATCGGCAGGCCAGAGATTGGAGATTTTATGGCCCAATCAGCCCGCCAACTAAAGTGGCAACTTGCTGAAGGAGAAGATCGGAAGGGCGAATTAGAAAAAATCAGCCCTTTTTCAGCGCATGTGATTGATGCGGGGTTCAGGAGCTGAGACCCGCACCGGAGCCCCCCTGCATGCATCCGAGGAGGCAGGAAAAAGGCATTTAAAAGCCAATCAGTACCTTAGCGGTAACACGCTAAGGCAATTGAAGGGGTTAACCCACCGTTGCCGAGTATTATTGTGGTGTAGAGGGGATGGGTGAGGGGGGCTGGTATTGGCCATGGGTGGGAGTTTAGAGGGACTTGCGGGGGGGTTGCGGGGGCACTTAACCCCTTCCGACCGTAGCAGTTAATCCTCTATGGTCCTGAAGGGGTTAAGGATCCCGCTACACTAAGCAAAGCCCTAACTTACACTGTTGGGCTACTACCCCTTTCACCCACCCCCACTAGCAACACTATTAAAAAAATACAAACCCAGCCCCAAAAGAACTTACATAAAAACGAATTGTAAAGAAATTATCTAGATTATAATATAATATATATATATATATAAAAATATAATATAATTATATATATATATATATAAACCCAACAACACTATACCCCCCTAACATACTGTATAGTAATGGCCACATGACTATACCACAAAAGGATAATAGTGAAGTTGTCCATTTACAATACATACACCCAATAAAGACAGTAAATACATGTAGAACTCACCCAGTATGGCTGCCACGAGAAGGCCCTCTCATCTCATCCTGCCCATGCCCCATCCGCTTCTGCAAACAGACACAATAATTAAAAAAGGTCTAGTAATGTCCCCTAACCCTTAATCACCAATAACGGTTATTAACGCTACAGTCATTAAGGGGTTAACCCCCACCCATCACCAAATACCTCCTCCTAACCCCCCCAACCCTGAGGCCCACCACTCACCCACTATCCACAGGAGTACTACCAAAGAACCCTTGGGCCTTACACCCCTCCCCCAGCACATACAGTACAATTAATGAGCCCACATTAAATATTATCACATAGGTATAATAATTATTTAGCCCCCTCATAGTAAACACATTCAATACGGTAATAAAGTGATTTAAATTGATATAACCTCAATCAATAGAATCTCCATCGCCAGCATAATCCTTGGTTGTCCGTTGCCAAAATAATAAAAATAGCCAACACATTTGAAACAGTAACATAACACTGAACCCATTAATCAACCTTATAGGGTACTAACCTTAAGGTAATTAAGGGGTGAAGCAATCTGCAATGCCAACAAACTTATGCTAACATCCTCAATGATTTAAAAACCAATTGCACTAACCAAAATCACATTAATTTCATTCAATCTGAAGGATAATGACTCTTAGAAACATGGCATTTACCGTGTATACATGTAGCATAACATGTAACTACAGTCCCCGCTGGAAGGCGAAATCAAGTCACAATACAAGTGTCCGGCCCATGTGTCGTTTTCATGACGTTCTTAACGGCAATTGCAGCAAAAGCCATTCTGATTGGCTGTGCTGTTCATTGCCGTTAAGTGACGTCATCAATTTTTTACATGGCCCAAAACACATGGTTTCACGGCCCAATCAGGGCCGTCGGGACCATATGACGGACAAATGTGACGTCATAGGCCTTTTTAAAAGCCTTACTTGGCGTCTCATTTGAGAAAGATGCCGAGGAGGAGGAAGGACCGCTCATGAAGATTGAAGATGGGGAGTGGAACGGACGGCCCAAGAAGACCCGGAGGGAGAACAGGTTATTGTAATACAGATCACATGGATTAAAACTAGAACAACCCTTGATTGTCAGTTGTAGTTTTTAATGGTTAATTTTTTAATGTTGTTTTATTTCATGGTTTCCTGTTCTGGATGGTGTAGTGGATAGGTGTAGGGGATGGTTGTGGATGGTGCGTGGATGGGTGTGTGGATTGGTTCGTGGCTAATGGGGTAGTCGGTGGGGGCAAGTCATGGTAAGTTTAAGGAAAATAAAGTATTGAATGTAACTGTGTTTTTTGGTGCTTTTCATGTGTTATTTTTTAAATGCATACATTTGTTTGCCACTGTATGTTGTATGTATGTAGTCTACATATATATATACAGGGTAAATAAATGATACTGTTGTAAAGCTTGTATTCTGTATTGTTAATCATTGGGTATCATAGATGTGTGGTTAAATGTATTTTATATTAGGAGATGGAAGTTTGGGCCTTCTAGGCGCTACAAAAGTTATGGGCCAAGCCTTGCTTAGTATATGTAATGTTGTGTACTTTTTTCTATGTTTTGAAGTGGTCTCTGTTACGATAGATTTAGTTCATTGTGTAATTGGTATGGAGGGTATTTTAAATTGTTTAGGGATGTAATTGATGTGTGTTAATTCATTGATGGTGAGTTAATGATAAATAATATACTTCTGTGATGTATGGCGATTTGAGTGGGATTATTGTATGTTCAACATTGATTTCCAGCGTGTACATGTAGTTTACATGTTATGTTCAAATGTATACACTGTAAAGGCAATGTTTTAAGAGGCAGTGAGCCTTCAGATTGAATGATTAAATGTGATGGTAGGCAATTGGTTTTTAAACATTGAGGGGATGTATGCATAAGTGTTGTTGGCATTGAGGATGGCTCACCCCTAATTACCTTTCAGGTTATACCCGATAGGTGATTAGGGGTTTTCAGTGTGTATGTTATGGTATTCAAAATGTTTGGCTATTTATTATTTGGCAACGGACCAAGGATTATGCTGGAGATGGGACTTCTTATTGATAAGGTAGTACAATTTAAATCACTTTATTACCGTATTGAATGTGTGAATAATGGCCAAATAATGTATTATACCTATTGAGGATAATAGTTATTTGGTCATTCTTGTACTGTGTATGGCTGGGGGAGGGGTTAGGGGTGAGGGGGGGTTTGGTATAAGGCCGCCAAGGGTTATTTGGTAGCAGTAACTCCCCTGTGTGAGATAGTGGGGTGAGGGTGGTTGGGCCTCAGGGTGGGGGGGTAGTGGGAGAGGGTATGGGGTGATGATGGTGGGGTTAACCCCTTAAGACTGTACGGTTAATCACCGTTTATGGGGATTAAGGGGTTAGGGGAATTACATAGAATGTTTTTAATTATTGTGTCTGTTTGCAGAAGCGGATGGGCAGGGCAGGATGAAGAGAGGAGGCCTTCATCAGGCAGGCCGTTACATGGTGAGGCTACATGATTTAATGTCTTTTGGGTGTAGTATGTAAAATGGACACTGCACATTTCCTTTTGTGGATAATAGTACTGTTGCCCATTACTGGATTGTAGGTTGTGCATTGCGATATGTTTATTGGGGGCATTTGTACCCAACTAAACATGATACTATGCGTTAACCCCTTCATTGCCTTAGAGGCTATGCAGCTGTGGTAAGAAGCAGCAAATGTATTCTAATAAATTGTGCGGAGCAGGAGGCCCCCCTGAGCTAAAGCGCATTTATTTGTTTCAGGACCCCGGCCTTCCCGAGTTACAGGAGCCGGTGTGGGCAAATCGGTTACAAGTGTGGACGCCAATTTGTTGGCGGGGAACGCTATAAACAGTGGCGGCGACACTTGCCACCGAGACACATACCGGGGCCTGTAACTCGGGAAGCAGGGGGGGGGTCCTGCCTCAACAAAGTAAATGCGGTTAAGATAAGTGAACCCCCTGCTCACTGTACAGTATTAAAAAATACATTCAGGCTAATCATTACCGTGGCACATAGCGCAAGGAAGGAACGAGATTTAGTGATGTGTGTTTTTTACTGATAGTGTAGAGTGAGAGGGTCTCCGGAAGCAGAACCGCGTTGGTTTCAGCTCCGGGACCCGTGCTCCGAGATACAGGCCTTTTGGTGGCGGTAAAAAATTTTGTCCCCTCTGCTTTGTTTACAGGGTCGCAGTACGTGATTCGGGACTTAAACGCAGAGGGATACTGGCACCTCATAAGGGGCCGGTGATCTCGGGGAGCACGGGGTCCCCGGAGCTGAAAACCAACGCGCTTCAGCTCCGAAGGGACCCCCTGCACATGTCCACTATCAGTAAAAGTTGTTTGTAAAGACTTTATTTGTTGTCGATGTTGCGCTGGAGGAGATGCTTGTCTCCTCAAGCTGCAAACATCTATCGGCAGACAAGCCTTATCGGGAGCCAGGCTTGTATCGGCACAGGCTCTCCCGGCAGATTTGATTCACAGTGCTTCGGCAGGGATCGGAAGGATTCGGCCATTACTGAATACGCGAGGGCAAATCGCCCAAAAAAACCTTTTCGCCAATTCTTGCCGAACAATTTGGACGGGGCTTCCTGCATTGAGGCTCATAAGTAGGTCGGCAACTAGTACCAACGATTCCAAAAGGGCTTTTAAAGTTGTGCCATGTGTTCTATGGTCAATACGCATATCCTGCTAAATTTATTACTTATTGCAGGGTGTTTAAAAAGTACTACATCAAGAATTTTCTGAAGTAACACAAGTTATGTTGTGTATTTCTTTTATGATGCATGCGGCATAGATAGTGTGGGCCGCACAATTGATCTTTAAAGCTTCGTATAGCTGCACAAACCGGGGGACACGTTTAATCAAAAAAGAAACAGACTTATTCCATCCTGTATCCAGACTACTTACCCCAATGCCATAGTGGGAGGAATTGGGAATTTCTCCTTCTCGTTGCCATTAAATATACCCCGTCACCCCAGGTGGTAATAGGGAGAATACACTTAAATTAAAAAGAAAGTATACTGGATATACACTTCAGGCACTCTCAATCCCTGGAATCAATTCTGATTTGGGAAGTTAAACACTTTTTGCATGATTGAGGGAAATGGAGGGCTCTTGACTTTTGTGATTATCATATGTGTATGTTATTACATTGGGTTTAGTTCTCATATTGGATTGATATTTATTTGATTTTGGATTCTGATTGTTTTATGTTACAATGATATATTATTAAGGTTATATTGTTTTACACGTCATTCATTTCATATACTCGTGTAATCCATGATTTATTGTTTATTTGTTTGTATAATTACTGCTGCGGGCCCACGGTTTATCGACAGCATTGCCCATATCGGCGCGCAGTACCATGGCGCCGCCGGAGGGTTGTGCCGGGGCGGCCGAAACGCAGCGGAGGAGAGCCGCCGATCGCGGTTCCCCTCTCCGTCTCGGGTCGCGGGTCCCCCGGAAACACCCCTGCCGCAACCGTCCCCCACATTCGCGGGACACACGGGCCCTCCGGGGAGCCCGGACGTGACGTGCAGGGGGCGCGAGGACCCGATGGACGCGTGACCGCGCATCGGAGACGGCGGCCACGCCTGAGGGGCTGCCACTTGCAAGCAGGGAAATCCTCCCGGCTTCCGGGTATGGCCCACACTGCAATAAAGTGTGTCGCGCAGTGTAATGTGCTGGGCAATCGTTGCGCGTTGTTTTTTAATTTGTTTTGTAATATTTGTTTGCATATAATTGATGTATGAACATGGGTACTGTTTCCTGTGCAGACCATTTTGTACCTTGGTTCTATACATATGTTTCTATCTTAATGTGATTATGTGATCTGCGAGTCTGATTATTAGGTAAAAAGGGATTAGGGTGCTCAAACCCAAGAGTAATTCCATCCAATTGCAATAAAAAAATGAGACATAAAACCCTGGAGATACCAGTGGGAGTGGTTGGTACAATATAGACTGTAGAGTGACAAAATGACGCAGTCAATACTTAACTAAAGAGTCTATAAAACCAATGAAAGCCCACTCAGTCATCTCCAAGGGGTGGTGTTGCGTGCCAGCCTGAAGGACTCAGATACAGAGGTACAGCCAGCAGAAGAAAAAAAACAAATGGCGCACAGCAGGGAGCGTGTGGGTAATAAAGCTTCCTTTATGCAGTTGGCATGGGAGAGACAAATGTACCCCTTGGGGACCAAAGACACGGAACTCTCGCGTTCGGCACCCACCGGCCTTTATCAAGGATGTGTAAGGATTCCGCTAACCGCGTTTACTGTGAGCCTACATTGCAGACACGGTGCCAGTTCTGGATCTTCACCTGATATTACTGCAAGCCTGGATCACTACCAAAGACTATACTTGCACACGACCCCTCTGGTATCTATGCAGCTGTGCAATCTATATCATCCAGCCTTGAATTCAACTATTGGGCAGGACCTTCAACCCCCCGCCGGGGATTGTGCACTGGCCTGTTAAGTACTATGTTCCCACACAATGCTCCCTGCGAGCATAGATCATACGGATGTCACGAACTGTTCTGCCACAAGCTCCGCTTGTTCTCCGTAGCATGAAGGAGGTTTCCGCCCTGCGTCCTTAGTACTTCCTTCAAGCTCACGCTGTTCTTCGTGTGGTCTGAGCGGAAGAGTTCGCCCTGCTCCTTCAGCTTCCTTCAAGCTCCCAGTCCACTGTGTTATACTGTGCTGAAAGCGAGACGGTTCCGTCCTGCGTCCTTCAGCTTGCCTTTTACTCCTGTGATGAAGCGGAGAGGTTTCGTCCTGGTCCTTAGCTACTGGATTCCTGCACTGAAGCGGAGGGTTTCAGCCCAACTGGTACCTTCAGCCTCCTGGATTCCTGCACTGAAGGGAGGTTTTGTACCCAGACTGTGTCTCAGCCTCCTGGGGATTCCTGTTCCTGAAGCGGAGGTTTCCCTGGTAATCTACAGGCTCTTCCTGGTTACTGGGGCCTACTCTTTCCTTAATCTAGAGAGGCCGTTGGTCCTGGTTCCTGCGCGGGCAAGAGAGGATGCCTAGCCGCGCTCGGATATTGCGCTTGTAGCACTAGGGTTACCCGTGCAGCTAGGTGGTGTGTAATTGGTACGTCTCCACCCCTCCATAGACCAGGCCATGAGGCCAGGTCACCGCACGCGCCAGAGGCAACCCCGCGATCCTAGCTGAAGCGGGGCTTTCCTGACTCCCTGTTGCAAACTCCAATGCTGGACAATGTTTATTTGACGGTCTCCTGTCCTTGACCCATGCGCTGTGTAACAAACAACCGCTTGCTGTCTCTCTATCCTATCCTGATCCTGCTAACATGACTAAGAAACTGCGCAATCCGGATCAAGCCTAGCGCGCGGTTATAAGGTCGGTGTTTTACAACCCCACCTTCAGACTAGCGGTCCGACCATAGGGTTGTAGGCGAGCACAAACGTGACAGGAGTACCAACGGCGACACACTTTATTCGAGCTCTGGCTAGTCCCACGAATTCGGGTATAACCGGGTGTATTGTATTGAGGTTTGTGACTGTTGTTGCGCCCGAGTGCATTGATGTGTACTTTTCCAAGCAGGGTGGGTATTGAGATTTTATTCCGCTGGCGTGCAATACTGCACAGTATATATATATCTAGCATTACAATTATGAATTTATGCCATCTGGTAGACAAGCGAAGCATTGCAGCCTATAAACCTAAATCATATAATTTTATACAGATCAGCCGCCGTCAGCCAGGCATGAACCCAGGCTGGAAGGCAAACGCAACGGGGGCTTGTCCACAGGTGAGGAGCGGCGCATTCCAGGTACTGCCAGGTCTAATACTGGGTATTGACTCGAATTTTCAAAGTGTGTCGGCTTGCAGTATGGGATATGCTGGAGAGTAAGGCACCCTTAAATACCTAGTTTGTTATAGGCAAATTGAAAAAAATCTGTGAAAAATTACACCGCAGGCCTAGTGCGCATGCGCGTGGACGTCATCGGGGCGCGCTCCCACAACCCTATGGGATTGTGGGTGATGAACCGCCCTTGACCGTCGTCCGCCATGCCGGCAGGGACTAAGGACATGAGGACAAACATATTTCATCTAGTCTTGCCTCTACTCCTGCCCATAGTGACGTCACCGCGGGTACTGATAGGTCGATGCGCATCGCTGCAACACCAATGATGATGCTGAGCAGACGATGCCGCCCCAATCACAACAGAGTCCCGCAGGCTTACACCAAGGCCAGGATAGTATGCAGGGAACTAAAGTTGACAAAAACAACAATCTGTTGAAACACACAACGAGAGCAACTAATACAAAGGCAAATTCTTAAATGCTCTCATTGTGAATGGTAACCTTCGGGCAGATCCCACATATGAAACAGACATAACAATGTGAACACTAGACAAAAAAAAAACAAACACATAACATTATGCATTATGCATGATGCAACATATCTCTTAAAAGATACATACAAAAAAATATTAAAAACAAAATGGTACAATACATGACAGCCTTTTATGTATGTCTTCTTTTCAATATCTCCAAGGGTGAGAAAAAATCAAACTGTATTATTCCAAAATTTATAAAACTTTTAACATATAATTTACAATCAATAACTTTTGAATTTTAACATATAGTTAATATGACTTGACAACTAGATTCTAATATGGCAACGCCACATACGGTGTAAATCATGAATGGTTCCACAGTCATCTGGGTCTGAGCATTTGGTAATAACAACAGCTCCAAAGAAATATAATACAGAAAACATAGTTGTGTAGCAGATAGCAATGATATGATTTTGTCTTACTACTGATTATTGTGTTATTATTTTTCCAATTATTTGCAAAAAATGGCACAGGTTCCATTCTACAATAGACCAGGGTGTTCTGGTCTGGAGCATGAATATCCAGTAGGCCTCCTGCGGGTCCAAAAGATTGAGTGAGTCACCCCTCTGTTCTTTCAAAAAGATTTTTTCAATTCCCGGGCTTGTACCCATTAATGTTACTTAGGACATTGCGTAAAATGTGTTAGAGACTGGGTGAGATGTATCTCCTTTCTTAATTAATCTGATATGTTCGAGTTTCCTG
Source organism: Ascaphus truei (assembly GCA_036426205.1). NCBI lineage: Eukaryota > Metazoa > Chordata > Amphibia > Anura > Ascaphidae > Ascaphus > Ascaphus truei. The sequence continues at coordinate 80,702 of WSYH01001506.1, forward strand.
TCTTATGGGGTCTGATGGTCCTCCCTACGTAGTTAATTCCACACCCACATGTTAGTAGGAAATCACATATTGGTGTGTCACAGTTTATGAAAGACTTTATCGGAAATTCATGATTGGATCTGCAACCCTAAAATGTTGTGAGGGGAATCATTAATTGACAAATCAGACACCCTCCACATCTATATGAACCCTTGGTTACAAATTTCTAGTAGATGGGGGAGGAAGAAGCCACATAATGGTGACACATGGTATTTGCAATGGGTTTCGCTTTGCGATAAACGAAAACGAGGGACCCTTCTTAAAGTCCTTAAGCTCCATACCATTGGAGGAGTGTCCATGTTTTCGGAATAATATTCTGAACTTTATACTACACTATTATATTGCGTAATCATAAGTGGAAGCATCCCTTTCATGAAGTCAGTACCTTATACTTATTCTTCGCTAGCTAGATTACGGAATCCTTAGTGGATCCCCTGACTGTTCTTAAACAGAATCCTCCCTATGGTTCAATGCAACTCTTTGACGAATATTAGTTAAAAGCTCCATGATAGCAATCTGATGGAAACGATGGCGCAATTCCTCAGACTGACGAGAAAAAGCCTCCTCCGTGGACAATTTCTCCTCCTCATGAGGAACTGCCCCTTGGGGATACCCCTAAGACGCAGGTGGATGGACAGCGTCAGCTCTAATAGTATGTTCTTGCATTAGGTTTTCTAAAGTATCCGTTTGGATACGGCTTTGATATCAATAAACAATCGGAGGTCAGATGTCATGTGTTGTGTGTTAAAATTGTGAGTGAAAGCTAAATTTGATGATTAGAATTGAATTATAGTGAAATAAATTGTGCAAAGTGTCTCAATCCCCCTCCAAATCATAATCAGGTCATCGATAAACCTTCGTAAAATGTGTATATATTTACGAAAAAGGGTGTCGTGCTTGAAAAAATAAACAGCGATTCCCAACCACCCATAAATAAATTTGCATACACCGGTGCAAAACGCGTGCCCATGCCGTACCCGTTGTTGTAAGTAAATATGTGATCAATAAAAAATAATTGTGCGTCACAAAAACTTTTATGGCATCCAAATAAATGCTGTATGGAATTGATTGCCATCTGGACCCCGATGAAGTGAGTCGGAACCGCTGCCTACCCCTCGACTATCATGTCTTATAACTGAGTAGAGGACGTTGACGTCCATGGTTACCCAGATAGATTGTGGGCTCCATTTTACATTGTTTAATTGCTAATAGGTCCCCTGAATCCAACAGAGGAGGGTAGATCCTTAACAAAAGATTGTAAATATTGATCCATATATTTGATAATCATCTCAAAGATCCAATAGACGATTAGATTGGTCTCCCGGGGGGGTCGACCAATGTCTTTATGGACCTTTGGGAGATGGTAAAACGTATGATAGAGTATGATAGGATTTGGATTCCACAAAAATGCACTTTCAGCTTTATTCAACCTTGTTGATTACCCCCAACTCTAGCAAATCTTTATATGAATTGAAAAACCTTGTTGTGGGGTCCTCTGGTAGCGCAGAGTAGTGGTAGCATCCCAAGTTGCCGGAAAGCCTCCTTGAGGTAGCCAGCCCTACTCTGCACCACCACAAGCTTCCTTTATTAGCATTCTTTATAACAATTTTAGAGTTCTTCTGTAAGACAACATGCCTGTTTCTCCTCAAATTTTAGATTATGCTTACCTATAATTAGTTAGAGAATACCCCTCTGCCATGATACGAAATCCCTAATGACCAGATTCTCGAACGTAGTCAAGAACGGGCCTTAGAGAAACGTGGATCAAAAATGAGCCTTTTTTGAGTTAGATTCCATTTGCTAAATTCTGGGATAACAATTTGTTCAGATGAGACTCATATGTCTACTAATAATTCCTCAAGGTCAATAGTGTCTTGAAGGTCACATGCCTCTCTGAAGATGGAGTTGGAGTTGAGGCAGCTAGGGCACCTAGTGGCGCATCAGAATCATCCGGGTGTGGTATAGGTGGAGCTCCAGATGTGTCAACACCCACAATGTTCCAGTGACCTATTGTCTTTTCGACCTACAAACTGTACACGTTTATGGAAAAATGATTTTAGAGTTATTTCCTCACAAATTGGGGACATCTATAGCGGTTGTTTGAACAGGTCAAGGTCCATTGGTTGTGCGTACTTAAGCCCCTTTTTTAGGGAGTGATAACTCTGCAGTGGTTAAATTCCCCCGAAATGTTATAACATCCATTTCCTGATTATTACTCACTTCCTTTTGGCCGGCCATCTGCCGCTCTCTTCTTCTTTCCTCTTCTGGCTCTTTTGGTTTTTCTGGGAAGAGAGGGAAGTTTTTTGTGCTGTGTTGTCTGGCGGGAAGATTGTGGCTATGTTCCACCGTATGATTAACTTCTTGTATGGTCTGCTCCTGTTAATCTTGGTCGGAGAGTTCCACTGGACCATCAGAATGTGTTCCTGACTCTCTGTCTGGAAAAAAGAGAATGAGTGCGAGAGGTTGTCAACATCTGAGAAATCAGAGTCTCAATGTTTGGTCATACTCTTAGATTAAGTATGGATTTACGCGGAGTTGACGCAAACTTTGTCTCTTTGCTGAAATTTTTCTGAGGACCCTGATTCCCCTCTTCTGATAGGGTTAACACGCTGCCAACTGTACACTTGTTTCTTCTCGTAGTCAGTGCGGACCCTATCATACTTGACCTGTTTTTTGCAGTCAGTAATTCTTCCTCTGCTTTCAAACACTGTTTCATGATAAATCCAATCGTAATTCTTAAAGCCTTCCAAATCTTTAAAATTTTTGTAATTGTGATTGGAGATCTTTGATCTTGGTTTGCAAACTTTTCTCTCATTTACTTTCTGCTCTAAATGAGTTCCATAAGTTGAAACTGCACTGGTCTAAGGTTAGAAACCCATTGCTGTGTTCAAACTGAGGAGTGGTGAACCAAATGTTGGAAAAAAAATTTAAACGCACAAACCCTGGGAATCCTTTTATTCAGTATGTAGTTTTCCATGGAAATAATATCACCAGGTCTGATGTTCAAAATCAGAAGTCTCCCAATCTTTGAAAGTGGGTTTTCAAGTCTGAAATATCCTTAGTATCGCATCCTACCACCCGTTCAAAAAACTTGTTGTGCCCTTTTCTTTCTAATTGTGTCGTCCCCCCACAGTTAAGGCCATACATCGTTGATTCCTCTTCTATTATCTCATTGTCCTCATCTCAGCCATAATATTACAAGAAGTGGGACACAACCACTATTTATAAACAATCCAGAAAACACAGGAGAATATCCATGCAATAGTGAAATATTAGAAAAAAAAGGAGAGTTCAATCCATACACTGCTCCTAAAATAAGCTTGATTGTAGATAACGAAATCAACTTTGGTGAGCTAACCCCAAGTTTAGGGAGAAGCTAGATAGGTAAAAGGGATTAGGGTGCTCAACACAAGGTAATTCCATCCAATTCAATAAACAATGAGACATTAACCTGGAGATACCAGGGGAGTGGGTTGGTAACTATAGACTTGTAAGTGACAAAATGACAGCAGTCAATACTTAACTATAAGAGTCTAAACCAATGAAGCCCACTCACGTCATCTCCAGGGGTGGTTGTTGGCGTGCCAGCCACGAAGGATCCAGAATCCAGGTACAGCCAGAAGAAAAAAACAAATGGCGCACAGCCAGGGAGCCAGGTGTGGAGTAAAAAAGCTTTCCTTATTGTGCATGGTGAGAGACAAGTGTACCCCCTTGGGGACAAGACAGGGACCTCCTACACGTTTCGGACCCACCGGTGCCTTTATCAAGGAGTATGGATATGCTGGAGTAAGGCACCTCTTAAATACTAGTTGTAATAGGCAAATTGAAAAAATCTGTGAAAAAATTACAACCGCAGGCCTAGTGCGCACAGGCGTGACGTCATCCGGGGGCCCCCCACCAACCCTATGGATTGTGGGTATGAAACCGCCCCTTGCCGTCGTGCGCGATGCTCAGACTAAGGCATGAGGAAAAACATTATTCATCTAGTCTCTGCCTCTACTCTGCCCATAGTGACGTCACCGCGGGGTATCTGATAGGTCGATGCGCATCGCTGCACAACAAATGATTATGCTGAGCAGACGATGCCGCCCCAATCACAAACAGAGTCCCGCAGGCTTACACCAAGGGCCAGGATAGTATACAGGGAACTAACGTTGACAAAAAACAACAATCTGTTTGAAACACACAACGAGAGCAACAATACAAAGCAAATTCTTAAATGCTTCATTGTGAATGGTATACCTTCTCGCTGCAGATCCCACATATGAAAAGACATACAATGTGAACACCTAGACAAAAAAAAAAAAACCACATTAACATTATGCATTATCATGATGCACAATATCTCTTAAATATACATACAAAAAAAATTATTAAAAACACAAATGTACAATCATGAAGACTTTATGTGATGTCTCTTTTCAATTATCTTCAATTTCAAACAGATGTGTTGTTTTTGTAAACGTTAGTTCCCTGTATACTATCTGGCCGGTTGGTAAGCCTGGCGGGACTCTGTTGGTGATAGGGACGGATCGTCTGCTCAGCATAATCATTGTGGGGCAGCGTGCGCATACGACCTATCAGATACCAGCCGGGGTGACGTCACTATGGGCAGGAGTAGAGGCAGAAGAAGAGACTAATGATAATGTTTTCCTCATGCCTTAGTTGAGCATGCGCGGACGACGGCAAGGGGCGGTTCATACCCACAATCCATAGAGGTTGTGGAGCGCGCCCCGGATGAGTCATCCGCATGGCACTAGGCATGCGGGTGGGTAATTTTAGAGGCAGAGACTAGATGAATAATGTTTTCCTCATGCCTTAGTCTGAGCATGCGCGGACGACGGCAAGGGGCGGTTCATACCCACAATCCATAGCGGCAAGGGGCGGTTCATACCCACAATCCATAGGGTTGGTGGAGCGGGCCCCGGATGACGTCACGCGCATGCGCACTAGGCCTGCGGTGTAATTGATATCCTAGGAACTCCTGAAGGCATCTACACGTGGCACGCGCCACCAACATCATATCGCGTTCGGACCATATACTAACCCTCACCTGGCGCCTATCCTAGGTACTTTTGCTGTAAATACGGATCCGGTTTTTACACACCCGATCCTAGCCCTGCTCGTCAACCAGGCCAGCTGCATTTTTATGTGTTTAATTAAATCTCTTTCATTATTAGTCAGCTTATTGTTTAGTGCTTTGTGTCAGTTTTGGTGTGTGTCAAGTCTGCTAATGTTTATTTTTGGTTTAAACCACACTTGTGTTACACCTATGATCGTGTCCTTTGTTCTCCCCTGCATGATATATCATTTTCTGCTGCTGAGGAACCCTGCTGTCCACTGGACCGCCGAGCACTTTCGTTGGACATTCCAAATCATTCTTTGAACTCGTTTACCTCCCATTGGACTGTTAAGAAAGGCGCCGGTTGTATTGGTCTATTTGCCATCCCCCGCGATGTACTTTTAAATCCATATGAATTGTTAGTTATTGAATGGCGCTTAAGCTGTGAGGAGGGCGAGGTTGATGTCCCTGACTCTTGGCAGTCCACACCTATTTTTAATGATTTCTAAACCTCCATGTACTACTCACTTTGTTGTGTTTTCATCTAATAAATCTAAGGACGGTAGGGTAAAAACCCAGTGTGTCCGTCCACTATAACTCACGAGCTGGGATCGAAGCCGTTGCAATAATCGGCGAAACATTTGCTCATCGACACTGAGGAAGCGTTGTTCCCATTGAAGCCTCCATTGTCTGACCGAGTTGGTTGCTGTGTTCAACCGATCTCCTGCATGATCCTGTGATTCAGACGCGTCGTCTAGGATCCTATTATGCATTGCCACGGTCAGTGGTGGTTGGCTGATTTGTGCTTTGTACATTTGACTTTTGTTGTGTTATATTGTTTGAATAAATTGCACGTTTATCCACTATTGAACACAGGATCTCAATACTGTACATGCTATTGGTATCACGTGGGTGTGAGCTGTGTCTGGGCACCTGGAGAATATCATTACTGATGAGGGATAGATAATCTCGGTATCCACTTTAAAGAAACATAAACCACTCGCTGCTATTGTACTTACACATGCCCATGTGAGTATTTGTGATATTATTAGCATTATTCTCTCTAAACCCTCCCCTGCTTATCCCCCTGCCTATTTGGAAAGTAGTTGTCCTAGTCTTTTGCTCCCCTGGGGGGACACATTGTGTATACTGTATGTTATTGGGAGGATCCGATCTGACCATCTGGACAGGAATTTCCATAGAAAAGTCAAAGCAAAGACAAGTAAAGACAAAGAACAAACAAATACTGTAAGACAAGTAAAGCAACTAAAGATACCTCTGAGTGTAATTTACTTACACATGGCCATGTTAGTAGTAAGATCCTTATTTGTTGCTATTTTTCCCTACCCCACTGGGTGCCGACATGCATATTATATTCATATTTATTATTCTTGACTATCTAATCCCTTGGCTCCCCGCCTTTTATGTGTTTTTTTCTGTATGTACTAAGGTCTTGATACATCCTAAATTGGGGTTGCACAGAGGCAACGGGTCGACTCTAGCCCCTCTTCTCACCTTTTGTAAGGGGAAGGGTCGGAGTTTACATTCGTAGTTAGCGTAATATTGTGGTTATGTTTCTCTTTTCTTCCTGATTTAGTTTCATTCTGATTTACTTCCTTATACGAGTACAGCGCCCGATTCTCTTTTGTTTTAATCCCACCTGGTTTGTCTGAAAAATGCAGAACGCAAAAAGATGTAATGAGCGCAACATTGTTTAACAAGCAGGGATTGCCACGACCTCTGCCTTTTATACGGGATCTAAATCTTCTCTTTAACTCTGCATAAGGTGACTAAGAATTGCGTGCTGAATCTCAAGTGATATCGGATATTATTTCATCATCAGTCAACGCCCTCTTCAACGATTGTTTTTAGTTCATGGTATAAACATGGGGGCGATCACCACCTCTCTGCTCTACCTCTTTTCTCACCTTTCCCTCATCGTCGTCCTCCTCTCCTCCCTCTGTCTCCTTGTCTCCCCGCTCCTTCTCTCCCCTCACCTCCAGCCAGGATCTCCTTCTCATCAAGTCTGTAAACACTCTCCATCTCTGCATTCGCCCACTAGACCAAGAAGTAAGTGAAGATTTTCTTGTTTAATAGGTTGTGTACGACCGCCACCTGACTTGAAATAATGACAACTTTTAATAAAAATAATTAAACAATAATTCCACCTGCTAATTTACACCAATTAATCAGTTCTGTATGATGCAACTAACTTTATAACCTGTATTTATTAATTCTATAAAATATACAGTCCTATTCATAAACCTTGGGTATAGACAATATAAATGACAGGTGTTTCCTCATGCCTGATTTGGCCATGTTCCCATCAGTAAACAAGTTTGGGTGGAAATTAGCATGTTAGTGATAATTTGTTATAAAGCTTTGAGAGCTTTTGCATCATCAAATTTCATTCACCCCCCCTCTCCTCAAAAAAGATACACTTAAACATTAGAAAGACTACAAAGAAGTGCAGGGATTTTGACTGAAGTAGGGCAAGCCAGTAGAGAGTGTTTTTACCATAGGACTAAAATGCCAATGTTGATCGATACAGAAGAAAACATGTACGGTAGTTACCAATGATTGGTAAAATGTTCAAATAAAACGGTAATGTCAACATTGAGGCCCATATGGCACAGGATATTACAATGCTTAGCTTTATATGTTTAAGCTGCTTTTCAAGCTGCCCTTTTTATTTTAAGGAAGAAAAAATGTTTCCATTGAATATGGCATCATTACAATCTACACACTGTACATGATTAGGTAAACTGCAGATCTATCCATTGTCCCTGTATTGATCACTAATGGTTCCAGGTTATTCATTCAAAGGGATGCATCAAAAGCAATACCTACATGTGTTTTAGTTTTTATAAATCAGTTCGTACAATGTGAAAATGCTTGTATCTAAAAAGTAAATAATAAACACATTTTTTACACTGACATTTTTCATTTTCTAAAATGCACAGATCATTTTTTGTCACTATAGAAAACCTTTAAAAAAACGTCAAACCCTTACCCTGTCTGACTCTGTGAGCCCTTTTCTCTCTAGCAGTACTAACTACAGGCAGTTACTAAATATCATATGATTGGTGCACTAATAGAGGGTAGCCTACATCCATAGTGCTGGTAAGGAAGGGGAAGTGGGGGGACTTTCTATGCATGTTTTAATGATGCAAAAATAAATAATTTACTTTCATATATTTGTTAATAATTATTTTGATTTTTAAATCATCACGTATTTTGTCATCGTATCAGTAAGATGATTTATTAGAAAAAAAAACCCACTAGATATTGCTGTGACTGCGCCTTTTAAATCGTCCACTAGGCTATATCACCTTACCCCGCTGATGGCAAACCTTTCATGTACCCCCCTAGTACCCTAACATCGACAAGTGATATTTAGTACCCCTTTATAATGGGTTAAATGGGTGATTCTTAACAATCAATACGGTGAACAGAATACGGTCCGAAAAATTAACCTGATTTATGTAAAAAGCCCTACTTTTCAAGACCAAGGCGTTCCTCACAACTACAACAATACATGTCAGCTCAAAAGAACTCCAGGCTTAAATTATATGTATACAAAATGGTCCCCTCTGCTGCTTTCCTCTCGGCAGGTCTCCCACCACCTTCACACCACTTTTTCCTGGTTGAGGATTTTTATAGGAAAATCAACACCTTTCTAGCTTAGCCTTGATAACCTACTTGGCTAATAAATTGCCTAATATGAAAATCGCCGCTCGTGTTATTGAGTATTTTTTCCCCTCGCCAACAACATATGCCAAGAAAATCTTTTTAAACAGCGTTAATCAGGGAAATTACTGGATAAGATGTAGGTCATTTTTGGTGAAAAGGCTGCGATAAGTGGCTTATCAGCGTAATACCATAGGCCCCACAAGTGTTGAAATACACTGAGAATCAAAAAACCATTGAAGAACTTGTTGGCAAACTATTATATGTCGTAAGGAGAGTGTGCAACTGCTATTTTTTGCACTTTGTTTACAATATTTTGGTTTATGTGGAATGCGAACTGGACAGTAATTAGCATATAATTTTGTTTATTATAGATTATTAGAAATTTGTTAATATAAATGTTTAGAAGGTGTGTTTTAATCGCAAATGTGCGGAATGTTATACATGTTGTACTGTGATGTGTTAATTAGATTTGTAATATCCTATAATACATACACATTTAGATATTTTTCGCAACGTTTTTCTCTGATTTTATTTGAAACGATGACATATACAGATGCTTATAGGGCTATTCTAACACCACTTGCATTGCTGTTTGTTTTGTTTCTTCTATAAGTACATACCGTTGTGGGAAAGCACCTCTGAATTTTGTGTGGAGTACTCCATAATTGATCTTAGGCAACCAGTTTATGGTTTATCCCACTTCCTTCTCTGTTTTCTTTTATAATAATATAACTCACTTCTCTCATTATTAATACATAAATCAATTCTATCACAACATTCTAAAGCACCATTCCGGGGAAATATGTGGGTATTGCAATGTATACACATTCCCCTTCAATCACTTCATTGGGAAAATAGTATGAAGGTTGTTGAAATAGTTTCATTAAAAAATAGTCTTTAATTTGTTGTCCATTTCCTATCTTATTTTTTTATGAGGAATCATTGTACCATTTCGTTTTTTCAATGCACTGTATACACACATTTCTTGCAGAAAATAAGGCCACAGCTGCTTTGAACTTTCAGAATTCCATGCGTTCACAGGTTTTGTTTTTTATCTATAGTGGTGACCTTTTACAGTTTGTGAGAAGTGTCTTTTCATTAATTCATAAAAATGCTACACAATTAAGGAGACGCCTTTAATCATTTTATTTTACACACATATACTGATTGTTTTAGATTGCAAAGTCATCGGGACTATATGAACTCCTAATTTCCTTTTTGCTAGAACTGACTGCGTCGGCCAGATATAAATCAATGCTTGTAATTAATAACTGCAACTACATGACACATCTAGGGTTGATTATTAACATGGTGAAGAACAGATATGCCTGATATGATTAATTGACTTCCTTTTCTGTAAATAAATGAAATTGGAAAAATTATATTCTACAGTCGAATACAGTATAGTACATGTTTCTTTCTATTGCAGTCTAGGTGGTTCAGAAGCACTCCTTCTGCTACTGATTCAATCCACATTCTTCGGTGGTGAGCTGTCTATGAGGTCACTGTAAGGTAAATAGACTGAAGTGAAAAATAAAGTGCATGCCGGTTTTTCCTTCAAGATTGACTTGTCATTTAATATCAATCCTTTTCTACTTTGTGAAGGTTGATTCACTTTCAAAGTAAGGCACACTGACTAAAAAAAATGGGAACTAATAATCTCTTGCAAACACATGTAGCTTGTATTACGCCAATCAAAGGAAGGCAGAGAGATTTTTTTGTGCATACACGTAATTAACCTGTTGTGTTCTCCAGGTTTTGGAATTAAACGCCTGTGACATTTACCTTTATCATATTTTAAATGTTAAATGCAAACTCTAAACTCTATTGTTTGTAAGATATTATTTTAATTCCCACAAATTTTTAAAAGGCCAGATGTTCTGAGCATCTAAACTGTACACAAGTAATACATATATTTAATGTTTTTAATGATAACTTTACCATTGTTATTTTATTCCATTAATGATAACTTAACCTGGCCGAAAATAACTTATGCCTACCGCCACTATACTAATCCTCTTCATAGGAACCTTTATCACTTCTATGTCATGGTTCATATTTTTAAGGGCTGCTATTAGAAGCGTTGAAGTTATGCCTAAAATCATCAACTTGTCCATTGAAAACGGAATTAATATGAACCGTAGAACAAAAATATTGGTTGTTTTACGCCGTTTTCGACTCCGAACATCATTCAACTTCAATTTACCATTTTTATCTGGCGCAATATTTACTTTCTTTCCTGTAATCTGGAGGAAAAAGTGAATTCCTCGCCTTCTTGCAATCCTGGGCCCCGTGCCACTTAGAGCAGGGGCTGCCCAAATGATATTTTTGGGCTCCCAACTAGTACTTTGCAGTAACTGAGGGGATGCTAGTGTGTATGTAAGATAAAGTCATGTATGGGGCATTCGGGGAGGCTTATTACTACAGTAATGTACATTTTCTTTAGTTTGGTGGTAATGTATGTAACTTTCCCACTATCGTCTCTCATTCCCATTCACTCTTTCAATACTAAAAATTAAAAACAACATAAAGGGCTCTTCACTAGCAACTTTGCTAGTGCTTATAGCCTATAAAAGTTTCATATAGTGGCGATATTGCCTGTGTTGCTATTCACTACTCAGATAACAGGGCATATCACAAGTACAAAACCGCTTTTTAATAGTACTATATCTGTGTAAGTTTCCCCAGGTGTGGGTTTTAGGCCTTGCAGGAGTGTAGCATGAAGGGTTGACCCCTTCATATAACCTTAGCGGTTACCACCCCCACTAAGGTAATGAAGGGTTTAACTTCTATGAGAGAGACTTGAACTACTGATAGCTACAAAAAAAATAGCAACATGTGGGAGGCAAAAATATTTTCACAAGTCCCTATATATGTCCATGAATAATAATAATAATATCTGAATCAAATCTCAGGATGTTTGGCAGGTAAGGAAACTCATCAGACACGGGGTCACATAGGTAATAAGATGTAAAGTAGCAGGGTAGAGAAGCGGACACTATACAAGAGAACTGGTAAGGGATGTCTAGCAAGAATAAACAGTTTTACCTCCTCCCCGATCCACAGTTGTTCTCGGTCCGTCGTTTCCTTTCCCGTGTCCCGTTGCTACCGGGGCACTTGAAAAAATGCCTTTCTCCTCAAGTTGTGGGCTATAGAGATCCTGAGTGCCAAGGTTGATTATAGATGCTCCAAAAGCTTCGGTCCGTCCGGGAACACTCTGTTGGTTGCTCCCGGTCTCTCTGCTATAAGTGGAGTCACTCGTAGTATGTTGGCATTCTCCCCGTGATGCTGTGCAGGGATCCCAAGTGATGACCTGCACGTGCAGCTGTGCGTCACTCCAATGCGTCAGAAAGTAAAGTCCGAAGAGAATGGTTGAACTGCAGATCCAGTTCAAAGCACCACTCAACTCACCAGGTAAGTCAAAAAATAAAAAAGACTTATTGAACTACATATTAAAACAAAAACACTAAGACCGACGCAGGAAAAGTTCCGACGTGTTTCAGGCTATGCGCCCTTACTCCTTGAGAAAATCTCCCACGCGTTTCAGGCTATGCAGCCCCTTACACGGTTGAATCTGACATGCGCTCCAGGTATAGATGGAATGAAACAGGAATATTGTGTGATCAATATGAATCAGAAGGGGGGGAGAGTATTTGGGAGCATAATCAAATAGGCGCATTTAAGGGAGGAGGTGGGTAAAGAAAGGGGGCATGTAATCCTCTATATCTCAGTTGAACCCTCCAGTACCTCCTCCCTCACAAGAAACAGTGCAATGATGCAGAAAGCATGACAATACTCACAGGTTCAGGTAGTGGGGAAATCCACCTCTCGCTGCTAGATTTATATCAAACAAAGAGCTCCCATGATTTTAAGGCAAGGGAAAACACACCTCACAATGCTCTGCTATACTCCCTTCGCTCCCCAGTGGATCTGGCAATGGGGAAACCACCTCTTCAAAACTTCCTGTGTGCTCCACTCTGTGCTCCTGCTTCAAACTCCTGCAATCGGTAGCACTGCACGTCCGCATGTGTAAGCTCTTCCTCGTCCCCCCAGATGAGTGCCCTCCAGAGACCAAATGCAGGCACAGAGAGAACAGGTTCCAGGCACACGCAAACTGATCCTGATCGCTTGCTGATAAACTAAAAAAATTGTGGTCCCAATTAAGAAAAAAGGAAAAATCTTTATGCAGAATACAAAAGTGAACAATATAAACCTCCCACGCGTTTCAACCAATGACTTGGTCTTTCTCAAGAGTAACAAAATGTGGTGAGCAAGACCTCTATATAGGTGCTGAACATTAAATAACCACAATCCGGTGAAATTTGATTGTACATTAAACAATACAATAAGTCTGATTATAGTAAAGAACCATAATACAACTGATGCTAAACATTCAATATATAGATTAATGATTATGCAAACCATATTGCTCAGATTAGATCAATAGACTTATCAATATATAAACATGCTTACAATTGATATTTTCAACAGTAATAAGATATAGATATGAATTCTGATACCATGGTGATCAAGCTAATACCCCAAGCCAGGAACACTGACATGAATCATAATATAAGACCACAAAGTATTCCTGCATACTATAATAACATTCCCAATACCAAATAATCTATAAGAGTCCTAGACCCATAGTAATTAGAAATATGGTACACTAAAGGGATGGGCTGATAATGAAAGCGAATATCTTAAGCAAAGGCCATTGTTAGCTTATATAGGAAAACAATCACAACTTATATAATAGTAATAAATGTCCTGTCATTAGTAGTAATACGACAATAAAATACATATGCACATAAATTCATGAGAAATAACTGGATTGCATTTCAAATCAAACACCCAATAATCTATGATATTTTAAGTATCAATTGTAATAAGAATGACAGAAAATAGTGTGTAAAGAGACCATTGATGATGGAATGGAAAAATATAACCAAGCTGACCTAACACAATGGTAGCGACCGAATGTAGAGTATAGATAAAAGGGGGAAGCCTTGGAGAAATAAAAATGCATCATAGGAAGCAATTGATATCCCACTCAGATTTCAGTCCACCGGTTGGGAGTGTTTTGGGTGTTTGATTTGAATGCAATCCAGTGGGACAAAGGTCTGGTTGAACAGTTCTAGCATGTTCCCTCTGTTCCTTGTCTGGTACAGCTTTAGGGGCTTTTGGCGGGTATACATGTAGCCAGGTCCCCCTGGGTGTCTGCTGTCCCGCTCCCCGACCCCTCACCGTGTTCTCCGCTGCCCTCGGGTCACTCGATGACCCGCCGGCACTTCTGGAGGGGGGGGCCAGTGCAGGAACGCTTTGCCTTCCGTCGGTCCCCGCGGTTCCCGAGCAAGGCGCCGCCATCTTGATTCGGTCGCGCAATGCGCAGTAAGTCCCCGGCGGCCCTGAGAGATAGCGCTGGCGTCAGACAACCGAGAGGAGACCCCGCCGAAACCTAGCCTACCAGGGAAGGCCTTAGGCAGGGACTACAGTCCTCGGCCTCTGCACGCCCCACGTGGATGCCAGGGAGCCAATAGGGCTTAGGATCTCCCTAGAGGTGGAGATATATACTTTTCGCCGCGAGGCAGAACGGCAAGTTGGAGCTGGGAGCTAGGAGGCAGGAAGGGTGTAGGGGAGCAATTGAATCTCCTGCACCAGGTAGGTTTCCCATCCCAGTAGGCCCAACTCACCCTCAGTGCTAGTGGTTAATTGACAAGTACGGCCCTAGGTTAGGGACGGCTGCCCTTGGTTCGTGAGGTGCCTTATTGTCCGGGTCACAGTGGTCAGTGATGTGAGGGCGGACAAGAGGGCATAGGGTTAGGTTGCAGTGCGTTGCTGCATGGAATTAGGAGAGGAAGGTAGGCATAAGGCAACTGTGGGGGTCATAGCTGTAACCAATCCGGGGACCTGGGCCACAGGGCCCACGTTACGAGTAGTGTGGGTGCAGCGGGTCAGGGACTTGTCCTGCAATAGCATCCCCATAGGCCCTAGGAGTTTTCCCATAAAGTCATGCAAGGTTCTGTGCTGTAGGGACCGGCCTATAGTACAGCGATGTTTACGTTGGTTTCACGGAGTCAGTTAAGGACTTCTTTGGTTATGCTGCGCACTCCGTGCAGAAGTTTGGGCACCGTTCTCTTTGTTGCGGCTGCAAAGGCTATCCTGGTGGGATCGTCCTGGAGAAGGGGTTCCGGTGTTCTTCGTCCGCCGGATCCTTGTGAAGCCAGTTGCAGATCCGAGCACGCGGTGCTCGGCAGGTCATCTAAATCTACAAGTGGCACCACAAGGCCTATCACACTCACAAGGGTACTAGTGGCTGCGCAGGTCACACATATCATTCTTACGGTGTACGGAGGAGGTGGAGGTGAAGGAGGAGGGGGAGGTGGGAGGTAGAGTCTTGCATGACGCCGTGTATAGTGTCGCCTCTAGGGAGAGACACCGGTTAATATATGTACATGTGTATGAAGATTGCCTGCTAGTAAAGTCATTGATTGTTTTACTTTACGTGTGGAGTGATATATATATATTTCCTGCGACGAACCCACTCCCCCTCTGGTGGGAGCCATCGCAGTGGTAGGCGCTGCACCCAATATAGTATTGCGCGAGTAACCCCAGGCTCTCCGTGGCCAGAGACTTAGTCCCTTGTGAGCCTACAGGTAACACGCACCGGGAAGCCGCTTGCTAGCGATAGGAAGCATGTTACATACAATTAAACACATTAAGTTCACAAACACTTTTTTAGTTGCACACCACTTATTAATCAATTATTATATAAATATATAGAATATTAAATAATATAGCACATTATAAGGTCCTTTCACGTAACACTTTATTTCACTTCATTACAATCACTTTATAGAAACATAGTTTAAATGAAATGTTAATTTGTCTTTTTGATGAGTTAATTATATGACTTTACAAACACACACACATACATATTTTAACTTATTATTCAAATATTCTTATATAGATAAATTAGTATATACTCAATTCATAATCATAAACATCACTTTCACATAATTTAATAAATAAAGATTATTGAAATATTATCGATATATATGACATTTGGACAAAGTGAAGTAATGAATGGTCACTACTCCTCGCGCAACACAAGCTTGATGGTTTAAACAAAATAAATTTTATTACAAAAAAGGCTCGACATCGTGGATAAGACCACGCTACTGCGTTTTCCATCCCGACATAGGACTTTATCAAAGAGTACAATTTCCTGATAGCATACACATATATATAGGAGTAACCAGAGTCTGATTGGATGGCTTAACATTAGACTCAGAAGAAAAAAACAAATTGCGGCACAGCCATGGAGCCAGGTGTGGAGTAAAAAAGCTTTCCTTTATTCGTGCATGGTGAGAGACAGTGTTATCACCCCTGGGGACAAAGAACAGGAACCCTACGCGTTTCGGACCCACCGTCCTTTATCAAGGAGTATGGGATATGCTGGAGTAAGGTACCTTAAATACCTAGTTTGTAATAGGCAAATTGAAAAAATCTGTGAAAAATTA
Organism: Ascaphus truei; assembly: GCA_036426205.1. Lineage (NCBI taxonomy): Eukaryota > Metazoa > Chordata > Amphibia > Anura > Ascaphidae > Ascaphus > Ascaphus truei. The sequence continues at coordinate 97,019 of WSYH01001506.1, forward strand.
CACCGCAGGCCTAGTGCGCATGCGCGTGACGTCATCCGGGGCCCGCTCCACCAACCCTATGGATTGTGGGTATGAACCGCCCCTTGCCGTCGTCCGCGCATGCTCAGACTAATGGCATGAGGAAAACATTATTCATCTAGTCTCTTCTTCTGCCTCTACTCCTGCCCATAGTGACGTCACCACGGCGGCTATCTGATAGGTCGATGCGCACGCTGCACCACCAATGGATTATGCTGAGCAGACGATGCCGCCCCTATCACACAGAGTCCCGCCAGGCTTTACAACCAAGGCCAGTATATATACAGGGAACTAACGTTTACAAAAACAAACATCTGTTTGAAATTGAAGATAATTGAAAAGAGACATCAACATAAAGTCTTCATGATTGTACATTTGTTGTTTTTAATAATTTTTTTTTGTATTATAATTATTAAGAGATATTGTTCGCATCATGCATAATGCATAATGTTATATGTGGTTTTGTTTTTTTGTCTAGGTGTTTTCACATTGTATGTCTTTTCATATGTGGTGGATCTGCAGCGAGAAGGTATAACCATTCACAATGAAGCATTTAAGAATTTGCCTTTGTATTGTTGCTCTCGTTGTGGTTTTCATCAACAGATTGTTGTTTTTGTCAACTTTAGTTCCCTGTATACTAATCCTGGCCCTTGGTGTAAGCCTGCGGGACTCTGTTGTGATTGGGGCGGCACGTCTGCTCAGCATAATCATTTGTTGTGCAGCGATGCGCATCGACCTATCAGATACCCGCGGTGACGTCACTATGGGCAGAGTAGAGGCAGAGACTAGATAATAATTTTTTCCTCATGCCTTAGTCTGAGCATGCGCTGACGAACGGCAAGGGGCGGTTCATACCCACAATCCATAGGGTTGGTGGGCGGAGCCCCCGGATGACGTCACGCCTATGCGCACTAGGCCGCGTTGTAATTTTTTTTCACAGATTTTTTCAATTTGCCTATTACAAACTAGGTATTTAAGGTGCCTTACTCCAGCATATCCCATACTCCTTGATAAAGGACCGGTGGGTCCGAAACGTGTAGGAGGTTCCTGTCTTTGTCCCCAAGGGGGTACACTTGTCTCTCACCATGCACGAATAAAGGAAAGCTTTTTTACTCCACACCTGGCTCCCTGGCTGTGCGCCATTTGTTTTTTTCTTCTGGCTGTACCTGGATTCTGGATCCTTCGTGGCTGGCACGCCAACAACCACCCCTGGAGATGACGTGAGTGGGCTTCATTGGTTTAGACTCTTCCTATCATACTCCTATCATACACAGTCTTTTACCATCTCCCAAAGGTCATAAAGTACATTGGGTCGACCCTCGCCCGGGGGCAGACCAATCTAATCGTCTATTGGATCTTTTGAGATGATTATCAAATATATGGATCAATTTTACCAATCTTTTGTTAAGGATCTACCCTCCTTCTGGTTGGATTCAGGGGACCTCATTAGCAAATAAAAATGTAAAATGGAGCCCACAATCTATCTGGGTAACCATGGACGTCACGTCCCTCTACTCAGTTTAAGACATATCAGGGGTGGCAGCGGTCGACTCACTTCAATCGGGGTCCAGATGGCATCAATTCCATACAGCATTTATTTGGATGCCATAAAGTTTTTGTTGACGCACAATTATTTTTTATTGATCACAATTTACTTACAAACAACGGGTCACGCAATGGGCACGCGTTTTGCACCGGTGTATGCAAATTTATTTATGGGGTGGTGGGAATCCTGTTTTATTTTTTCAAGCACGACCCCTTTTTCGTAAATATATCACATTTTACGAAGGTTTATCGATGACCTGATTATGATTGGAGGGGGATTGAGACACTTTGCACAATTTTATTTCACTATAATTCAATTCTAATCATAAATTTAGCTTTTCACTCACACATTTTTAACACACAACACAAAATTGACTATCTGGACCTCCGATTGTTTATTGATATCAAAGGCCGTAATCCAAACGGAACTTTAGAAAACCTAATGCAAGGAACATCTATTAAGCTGACGCTGTCATCCACCTGCCGTCTTAGGGGTATCCCAAGGGCACGTTCCTCATAGGAGGAGAAATTGTTCCACGGAGGAGCTTTTTCTCGTCAGTCTGAGGAATTGCGCCATCGTTTCCATCAGAGCTATCACTGGAGCTTTTAACTAATATTCGTCAAAGAGTTGCATTGACCATAGGGAGATTCTGTTTAAGAACAGTCAGGGGATCCACCTAAGGATTCGTAATCTAGCTAGCAAGAATAAGCGTATAAGGTACTGACTTCATGAAAGAGGATGTTCCACTTATGATTACGCAATATAATAGATGTAGTATAAAGTCAGAATATTATTCCGAAACATGGACGTCCTCCAATGGATGGAGCTTAAAGGACTTTTTAAGAAGGGTCCCTCGTTTCGTTTATCGCAAAGCGGAAACCCATTGCAAATACCATTGTCACCATTATGTGGCTCTTCCCCCCCATCTACTAGAAATTTGTAACCAAGGGTTCATATGATGTGGAGGGTGTGATTTGTCAATTAATGATTCCCCTCACAAACATTTTTAGGGTTGCAGATCCAATCATGAATTTCCGATAAAGTCTTTCATAAACTGTGACACCACCATATGTGATTTACCTACTAACATGTGGGTGTGGAATTAACTACGTAGGGAGGACATCAGACCCCATAAGACAGGAAACTCGAACATATCAGATTAATTAACGAAAGGAGATACATCTCACCCAGTCTCTAACACATTTTACGCAATGTCCTAAGTAACATTAATGGGTTAAAGCCCGGGAATTGAAAAAATCTTTTGAAAGAAGAGGGGTGACTCACTCAATCTTTTGGACCGCAGGAAGGCCTACTGGATATTCATGCTCCAGACCAGAACACCCTGCGGTCTATGTTAGAATGGAACCTGTGCCATTTTTTGCAAATAATTGGAAAAATAATAACACAATAATCGAGTAGTAAGACTAAAATCATATCATTGCTATCTGCTACACAACTATGTTTTCTGTATTATATTTCTTTGGAGCTGTTGTTATTACCAAATGCTCAGACCCAGATACTGTTGGAACCATTCATGATTTACACCTATGTGGCGTTGCCCACTAATTAGAATCTAGTTGTCCAAGTCATATTAACTATTATGTTAAAATTCAAAAGTTATTGATTGTAAATTATATGTTAAAGTTTATAAATTTTGGAATAATACAGTTTGATTTTTTCTCACCCTTGGAGATATTGAAAAGAAGACATAACATAAAAGGTCTTCATGATTGTACCATTTTGTTTTAATATTTTTTTGTATGTATCTTTTAAGAGATATGTTGCATCATGCATAATGCATAATGTTATGTGTTGTTTTTTTTTTGTCTATGTGTTCACATATGTATGTCTTTTCATATGTGGGATCTGCCCGAAAGGTTACCATTCACAATGAGAGATTAAGAATTTGCCTTTGTATTGTTTGCTCTCGTTGTGTGTTTTCAACAGATTGTTGTTTTTGTCAACCTTTAGTTCCCTGATACTATCCTGGCCCTTGGTGTAAGCCTGCGGGACTCTGTTGTGATTGGGGCGGCATCGTCTGCTCAGCATAATCATTGGTGTTGCAGCGATGCGCATCGACCTATCAGATACCCGCGGTGACGTCACTATGGGCATGAGTTAGAGGCAGAGACTAGATGATAATATGTTTCCTCATGTCCTTAGTCTGGACATGCGCGACGACGTCAAGGGCGGTTCATACCCACAATCCATAGGGTTGGTGGAGCGCGCCCCGGATGACGTCACGCCATGCGCACTAGGCCTCGGTGTAATTTTTCACAGATTTTTTTCAATTTGCCTATTAACAAACTAGGTATTTAAGGAGGTGGCCTTACTCCCAGCATATCCCATACTGCACCGACACACTTTGAAATTCCGGCAATACCCAGTATTTCGTACCTGGCAGCTACCTGGAAGTCGCCGCTCCTCACCTGTGACAAGCCCCGTTGCGTTTGCCTTCCAGCCTGGGTTCATCCTGGCTGACCGGCGGCCTTGATCTGTATACAAATATAATGATTTAGGCATTTACTAGGCTGCAATGCTTTCGCTTGTCTACCAGATGGCAAAATTCATAATGTTGTAATGGCTAGATATATTATATACTGTGCAGTATTCCAGCCAGCGGAATAAAATCTCAATACCCCATCCCTGCTTGGAAAATACACATCAATGCACTCGGTCAGAACTACAGTACAAACCTCAATACAATACACCCGGTTATACCCGAATTCGTGGGACTAGCCAGAGCTCGAATAAAGTTGTCGCCGTGTACTCCTGTCACGGTTGTGCCGCTCACAAACCTGGTCGGACCGCCAGTCTGAGGTGGGGTTGTAAAAACAACCGACCTTATAACCACGCCAGGCTGATCCGGATTGCGCAGTTTCTTAGTCCATAGCTTAGCAGGATCAGGATAGATAAAGACAGCAACGCTTGTTGTTCACACAGCCCATGGGGTCAGGGACAGGAGACGTCAGAATAAACATTGTCCAAGCATGGAGTGTTGGCAACAGGGAGTCGAGAAAGCCCCGCTTCAGCTAGGACTGCGGGGTTGCCTCTGGCGCGTGCGGTGACCTGGCCCATGGTACGCGGTCTCTGAGGGTGGAGACAGTACCAATTACACACCACCTAAGCTGCAACGGGAACCAGTGCTACAGCGCAATATTCCTGGGGGTCTAGGCATCCTCTTTTGCCCCTGCGCAGGAACCAGGACCAAGGCCTCTCTAGATGAGGGAAAGATAGGCCCAGGAACCAGGAAAGCCTTGTAGATTACCAGGGAAACCTCCGCTTCAGTGACCAGAATCCAGGAGGCTGAAGACACAGGGGTCAAAACCTCCCTTCAGTGCAGTGAATCCAGGAAGGCTGAAGGACTCATGGGCGAAACCCTCCGCTTCATGCAGGAATCCAGTGAGCTGAAGACTCAGGACGAAACCTCTCCCGCTTCATCACAGTGAAAAGGCAAGCTGAAGACGCAGGACGGAACCCTCCGCTTTCAGCACATAAACAGTGGAAGGGAGCTTGAAGGAAGCTGAAGGAGCAGGGCGAACCTCTCCGCTCAATCACAAGAAGAACAAGCTGTGAGCTTGAAGGAACTAATGGACGCAGGGCGGAAACCTCGCTTTCATGCTACTAGGGAGAAAGCGCGGAGCTTGTGGCAGAACGTTATGACAATCCGGTAAGGATCTATGCTCGTCAGGGAGCATTGTGGAACATAGTAACTTACAGGCCAGTGCAAATCCCCGGCGGGGGGTTGAAGGTCCTGCTCCAATAGTGAATTCAAGGCTGGATTGCATTATAGATTTGCACAGCTGCAGTAGATACCAGAGGGAGTGTGTTGCAAGTATAGCTTTGGTGAGTGATCCCAGGCTGGCGTAATATCAGGTGAAGATCCTATGAACTGCACCGTCTGCAAGGTAGGCATCACAAGTAAACGCGTAGCGGAATCCTTACATCCTGGAGATGACGTGAGTGGGCTTCATTGGTTTAGACTCTTATAGTTAAGTATTGACTGCTGTCATTTTGTCACTTACAAGTCTATATTTACCAACCCACTCCCACTGGTATCTCCAGGGTTAATGTCTCATTGTTTATTGAATTGGATGGAATTACCTTTGGTTTGAGCACCCTAATCCCTTATACCCATATAAAATACACAAAGACAATCTTAACACTAAAGAAAAATTAGCTCTACAACAACTGGAGGATAATAAGAAAAT
>WSYH01014862.1:0-10119 GCA_036426205.1 Ascaphus truei
TTACACTGGCGACACACTTTATTCGAGCTTGGCTAGTCCCACGAATTCGGGTATACCCGGGTGTATTGAGGTTTGTGACTGTTTTCTGCCCGAGTGCATTGAGTTATTTTCCAAGCAGGGATTGAAGCATTTTATTCCCGCTGGCTGCAATACTGCACAGTATATTTATATATACTGCATTACAATTCATGAATTTATGCCATCTGGTAGACACGCGAAGCATTGCAGCCTATTAAATCCTAATCATTATCATTTAACAGATCAGCCGCCCATCAGCCAGGCATGAACCCAGGCTGGGAAGGCAAATGCAACGGGGCTTGTCAGAGGTGAGGAGTGGCGCATTCCAGGTATCTGCCAGGTACATACCGGGTATTTGCTCGAATAAAGTGTGTCGGTGCAGTAGACATATGGAGAGAGCAACACCAAGGATTACGTGAGTACACTTTCTACTCTAACCCCCATAATACATACAGCCGGAGAGATTACTTCCTTGTGTCAAACAGATTGTTCCCTGGGGTCTCTCGCTCAGAGATCCATGATATTTCATGGTCTGACCATGCACCTATAGAGCTGCGGTGCACATTAGTTCCGCTGGACAGACCTAGAGCGAATTGGAAGCTAAACGAGATCCTCTTAAAGATCCCGGATCTCAGGCGGGAGGTAGGTGAAAAAATGAAGAGAACGAGGGGAGCGTGGCGTCACAAGCCATACTGTGGGAAGCTCATAAGGCAACCCTCAGGGGAATATTGATGAATCTGGCCGCCAAACGGAAACGGGAAAGAGAGAAAAAAACTAAAGACTTAGAAACACAAATAGCTGAGCTCTCTGCCCTGCACAAAACTAATAAGAGGGAACAAACACTTAAACAACTTTTAGACGCCAAAATTAAACTTAATCTTCTCCTCACCTCCCAGGGTGAGAAGGAAATGGCTTGGTCGAAGCGTAAATTTTATGAAAAAGCAAACAAACCTGATACACTACCTGCCAATAAGCTAAAAAAGAAGCTTCAAAATTACTCTATTCACGCAATTTGGAACCAACAGGGGGACCTTACCTCCATACCTGGGAAAATCGTGGAGGCTTTTAAAACCTACTACGAAGAACTATATAATGGAGACAAGGTCACTCATAATACTAAAACGGGAGAGCTATTGAACACCTTCCTAAAAGAGGCAAATTTACCAACATTGAGAAGGGACGAGAGAGAGGCGCTGCAGGCGGAATTTACTCTTGAGGAAATATTGGAAGTCATCAAAGCATTAAAACCGGCCAAGGCGCCGGGGCCCGATGGCTTCTCTAATCTATATTATAAGAAATACGCTAAAATTCTAGCCCCACATATGCTAAAACTATTTAACGATATTTTGGAAGGGGCCTCCTTTCCAGCACAAATGCTTCAGGCTTCCATCTCTGTGATCCACAAACCTGGAAAGGACCCGGCAGACTGCAAGAGCTACCGGCCCATTTCACTGATTAATTCCGATATCAAAATCTATTCTAAACTCATAGCAAACAGGGTGGGTAGTGTCCTTCCCAGGTTAATCCATGCGGATCAGGTAGGGTTTATTGGAGGCAGGCAAGCGGCAGACAACACCAGAAGAATTATTGATCTGATCGATCTGGCCCAAAAGAAAAAAACACATTCCATGGTGCTAAGTCTGGACGCAGAGAAAGCCTTCAATAGAATAGACTGGCCCTATCTAACGGAAACTCTGGGAGCATTTGGCTTTAAGGGACGTCTACTGAGGGCCATCATGGCGCTGTATGAGGGCCCAACGGCGAGAGTGAAGCACCAGGGTTGTCCCTCTGAGCAATTTCACATAAAAAGTGGAACGAGACAGGGATGCCCGCTGTCGCCGTTGCTGTTTGCCCTTTGTATAGAGCCACTGGCGACGCACATACGCAACAGCCCAGATATCTCAGGCATCTCAGATGGAGAGCACGAGTATAAGGCCGCTCTGTATGCGGACGATGTTATCCTAACATTGTCCAAACCGCTCACGTCCCTCCCTAATGTATTTGGAATCCTGAGCAAATTTAACCGCATTTCCGGCTTTAAGATCAATCAGTCCAAATCAGAAGCCCTCAATATAAACCTTCCCAAAGAAGTGGAAAAACTGATTGATCTCAACTTCAATTTTAAATGGCAACCCTCCGCTATCAAATATTTAGGGGTATATCTTACACGGGACTACAAAACTCTATATAAGGCAAACTTTCCCAGGTTAATAAAGGCGCTGGCGTGTGGGTGTGGGCAAAAAGGGGCATCTCATGGATTGGAAGGATACACTGCGTGAAGATGAATCTCCTCCCAAGGATGTTATATCTTTTCCAGAGCCTACCTATACCGGTGGTTCACTCTGACCTCCTCTCCCTGCAGTCAACTATTATGAATTTTATATGGAATAAGAAAAACCCACGAATTGCTAAGGGTATATTAAAGAGACCCACAGTAAGAGGAGGATTAGCGGTACCTTGTTTGTTTGCTTACCACAAAGTGGCCCAATTGACTCAAATTCTCCAATGGCACACGGACCCAAGACTTCGGAGATGTGTAGAGTTGGAGAGAAAGTGCTGTGCACCGATTGACATCCAGAAGCTGATCTGGCTGCCCAAACGTAGGGCACGCCAAATAGGCACACCGCTTCAGGCCATTGACAATTCGCTACGAGTGTGGGAGGCCACTAAATTTAAATGTAAATTAACTACAAAAGCTTCTCTTATGACGCCAATCATTGGCAACCCAGATTTCGCTCCAGGGCTGAACAGTAAAAATTTGACCTACTGGATACAAGCGGGCATCACCCGCCTGAAGGATCTGGAGGGTAGGATACATATTCAAACATTTGAGCAAATTAAATCTGCAAAGGATATCCCAAACGCAGAATTTTTTAGGTATCTCCAGATCAGAGATTTTTACAACCAAACCCCAATTAGACCAGCACGCACCAATTTTGAGCAGCTGTGTTCCAGAGACGTGGACACAAGGGGACTCACATCTAGAATGTACAGGGAAGTGGTCTGTCCGGAGACAACAAGCGAGACCCGGTTAAGCTACATTCGACAGTGGGAGACTGACCAAGGGGAGACGCTAGAGGACGAGGAATGGGAGCAGATCACACAAGCAGTAGCTAAAAGCTCCATATGTACCACACTGAAGGAGAACATGTATAAGGTCCTGATGCGGTGGTACTACACCCCAGCTAGATTGGCTAAATTTGTTAAGGGCTACTCTCCGCTCTGCCCAAAACAGTGCGGGGAGGTGGCCGACCTGCGACACATGCTGTGGTCCTGCACGAAAGTGGTCCCGATTTGGGAACAGATTAGAGATTGGTTACAGCGGATGCTCGATTGGGAGATCCCCCTGGACCCGTGGTTGTTCCTGCTGGACAGACGGATCCAGGGTATGTCAAATGCGACGCACAAATTAATCGCGCATTTTGCAACAGCCACTAGATGCGAGATTGCAGCATTATGGAAGCAACCAGAAGTCCCAGTTATCCCCAAGATTCGAAATAGGATTTGGCACGTTTGCCGGATGGAACAATTAACAAGTTTGGTTAATGACACCGGCACAAACTTTCTAAAAGTCTGGTCGCCTTGGCTGACTCAGTCAGATATCCCCGGGGTGGATGCCACCGCAATCTTGCGTTAATAGGTTCAGGCGCGTTCTCCTTTGGGGGTTAGAGATTAAACGACAAATAGCGACGAACAGTTTGTTAACAGCCCCCGGAGTAGTAGCCCCCCAAAACAAATCAATGGAGAAAACATTATACGCCAGAGATAGAAGCAAGGAGTGCCAAACAGCAAAACAGGAGGCCCGTAAGAGACAACACGTCAGCATGAACACCCTGAGTCGACCCCCTCCCCCTCTCCCTCCCTTCTCCCCCTCCCCTGCCCGTCGTCTGGTTCGTCTTGTCTGTCATGTATTTGATGTCCTTGTCCTGTACTATGGCAGTTATCGTTGCCTGATAAATGTTTAAAAAATAGTATTGGGGGGAAGTAACACAATGGGATGTGATACAATGTATGATTATGTGACCACAATAAAGAAAAAATTAAAGTTGAAAAAAAAAAATCACATTTATCACAAGCCTTGGATAATGGTGTACTTACCAAATTGGAATTTAAATTTTTATATTCTGAACACCCACGTATCCCCATTTTCTATCATTTACCCAAAGTCCATAAGTCTCTTGCTGACCCCCCTGGAAGACCCATTGTTTCGGGGGTGGAGTCGATTGGCGTCTGGCCTGTCCCAATATGTTGATTACTATCTCCAACCCTTTGTAGCTAAGCTCAGGTCACATATTAGGGACACGCTACATGTCATCGACTCCATCTGTGAGATCAAATGGAAGCCCAATTACCTCTGGGCTACATGTGACGTGTCTTCGCTTTACACGTGCATTGATCATTCCAGGGGGATCAGGGCGATTGACTTTTGGCTCAATACGGATGCCTCTATTCCCACAATTCACAAGAGATTTTTATTGGATAGTATCACTTTTATTTTGACGCACAATTATTTTTCTTTTGAGGATTTATTTTATTTGCAAATTTGTGGAATGGCCATGGGTACAAGGTTTGCCCCCAGTTATGCCAATCTCTTTATGGGTTATTGGGAAGAAACATCCATTTGGCAAAATGCCGAACTGGGGGCGGGCCTTGTATTCTATGGCCGTTTCATCGATGATATTGTTATGATTTGGGAGGGTGATGTCACAGTTTTGTCTGATGTCCTGAGTTCTTTTGATCAAAATGAATTAGGCTTGAAATTCACATTTGAAATTAGTTCTATTTCTGTAGTGTTCCTGGATCTTATTTTGACCTCGGATACAGAAGGGAACATTATCACTACTACTCACTTCAAGCCTGTTTCTGTTAATAATTATGTCCATTCATCCAGTAATCACCATGCACAGTGGCTTAGGAACATACCTTTGGGACAGTTCTATCGTTTAAAAAGGAACTGCACCAAAGAGAGCGATTTTTTGAATCAATCGATTAACCTAAGCAACAAATTTGCAATGAAGGGTTAGGACCCCGTCCTTGTCAACGACTTTTTCAGGAGGGCACAAGCCTCTGACAGATCCACACAACTCAAGAAATCTAAAGACTCCATTAAGCCACATATAGGTTATGGTAAACCTGGGAATAGATCGGGTAATATCGATGGAAATCCTAAATTTATCACCACTTTTAATCAGTCATTTGGAACCATCAGGGGTATATTAAATACCCACTGGAGCATCTTGAAGTGTGATCCCCATTTGGGTAATATTCTTCCTGAGAGACCACCGATAATATATAGGAAGGCTAGAAATATCAAAACAATCTTAGCTCCGAGTAAATTATCTACGATTGATGGGGCTGCTAATGCCACGCCTGTGGGCCACTCTGGTAACCACAGATGTGGCAGAGGCCACTGCATCACATGCAAACATTTAACTGTTACAGCTGAGTTTGTCTCCCTTCGAAAAGGTGGGAAACATGAGGTGAGGGGCAGTATTAATTGCCTTAGCACTTATGTGGTCTACCTTATACAATGTGGTTGCGGACAGCAATATGTGGGTCGCACCACACGATCCCTCAGTACCCGCTTCCTCGAGCATAGGAGGAATGTGCTGCATGGTCTAAGTACCCATAATCTTTCTAGACATTTCAAATGTTTTCACAATAAGAGTCCAGATTCCTTATTGATTATGGATATTGAACACATTCCTACCTCTGCTAGAGGGGGGGATCGGTACAAAATGTTGTGTCGAAGGAAGACATATTGGATCCACCAGTTGGGAACTTTAACCCCTGGTGGACTCAATGATTGTTTAGACACTAGTACTTTGGTGACTCTGCCATCCCTCTCCTCTGTTACAGCTTCCCCCCCCCTCCCCCCTCTCTTTCTTCCCCCCCTCCCTCCTTCCCTTTCCCCATTCCCTCCCTTCCCCACAATCATTCCCCCCCTCCTTTTCCCCTCCCCCTTTCCCCCTTCCCTCCCCCCTCCCTCCCACCCCCTACCCTCCCTCCCTTACCCTCCCCCCACTTCCCCTTCCCCCTTCCTATACATTCAATCCATTTCACCATCTCATTCACTCTTATCTTATATCATTTCTTTATTTCTTCCTTTTCCTCCTTAGTCCAGTGAGGTTAGAATTAATTAGAATCTATTTGGTCCTTAGATCTAGAAATTGATTAAAATGTTTTACTTGGTCTACACCCGTTTTATATACACAACAATTCCTTTATGTATAATTCATTTATATTAATGGAGTTTATCTGTGATTGTTTTTATTTTTTATTTTTATTTTTATTGTAATAATGAGAGACTTGGGATATGTATATTATTATATACATATAGATGTTATTTAATACTGTATTTTATTGGTTAATGTATAATGAACTATTATTAAATGAGGGTCTTTCTTTGTTTGTGCTCTATACATGTATGTGACGTTCAACAGGAGTCCATCTGCTGATATTAGCACATATACATGTATACATGAAGTTTTAAAGCTGTGAGTTCCAATTGATATTTTTATATATTTTTTATATGTTTTTATATGTTTTATACTTTACACATTTCTTTCTGTGAGAATATATATAGTGTATTATTTATTAATATCTACCTTCATTGATATGTGGTTCTATTTAGTGGTATTATATATTTTATTTATTTATATCTGTAGTTTGCTTTGTTTACGCATACCGTTATCCACCAGTATTTTTGTTGTTAGGTTTGGTACGGTTGTTTTCATTGGCTCATCGCCAGTGCCGTGGTTTCATGTTTGGGCACTGACGATTGGCCTCTGGTTGCTCCGGCGCCACTCCTCTTTGAATGGATGAGCCCATAAAGACCGAGCCCTCCCCCCAGTTGCTATTCCCTTTGAGAAAGTAACTGTCGTGATGAAACACGTCAGGGCACGCTACCACGACACTACGTCATCACGCAGTGCGCGCTTTACGGCCGGAGAGCGCATGGAGCTGATCTGAGGCTGAAAGAAACTCCCAATCGCACTGACACTAAGAGACATTGCTTCCAATCATCCGACAACTGCTGGAGGTAAACCGGAGGGACTATCTAACATCTGATGTGTTCCAGGACGGTGTGGCCTTGTTGGTGGTGATTATATCACAAACTGTCTTTTTATCTTGTACTTTTGTGAGTGTACTTAATCCCCTTGTCCTCTTTTTTTATTGATTAAATGTACTGTTTTACACTATGGAACGTGCGCTCTCTGTTCTTCTCTTTCTATAGTCTTCCTGTTGGAATTGGTTATTCCTTTTGAGAGCAGCCGTGGATCCCTGAGCAGCAATTCCATTTACATTTGAATTTCTACTGGACTTGTACTAAGGGTTGGACTTTCCTCCATTTTTTGTTCCCTTTTCTTCCCTGTTTGATATATGTTATTATTATACATTGGCACGTGTTTCTATATATTTTTTACACATTTTTACACTTTTTCACATTTATGTTTTTTTTATTTTTTTTATATTGTTAGATTGTTAATTTTATTTGATTTTCACTAATATTATACACAATATTTGCACGGTATAATTCACTTTATTTTACCTTGTTTCACGAGTGGCGCTACTGAAATTTTTCTCTTATATATATATATATATAAAAACAAAACGAAAAAGTGAAGTAGCGCCTCTAATACAGCCTAAACAAAACTGTGACTTAGTTAACCTAACTATGAATACATCCAGTGGGGTGGCAAGTGTAAGCTAAATATACTAAAAACCAGTATTATCCAAGGATGATATTATTCTATATTTAAATATGATATGTATAGAATGTTAAATAACAGTAGCCTAATACTTTATATTAAAAATATATAAACATATCAAAAAGATGTATAAAAATATAGATACACATTATATAAAAAGTGAATGAATTATAAAAAACCTGAAAAAAGCCTCAGAAAACACAAAGTCCTGTTCCAAAAAATAGCATCCAGGTATAAGGCAGCCCGTTTCAAAGGGGTCACTACTCCCTGATGGTACCTATGAAAAAAGAAAAGAAAAGAAACAGGCGCACACCTAGTGCATTAACGTATAACAAATAGTTTCTAGAACATTAAAATCAGTCAAATGCCCACTCACAAAGGTGCAAGTTTAAAAGCAGGTATGAGATAGGCTCTCATAAGCCAGTACTGCTGTCCGATATCAGCAATGGCGTCCTCTCCTGTCTGTTCTCCGTGTAGTCCAAGTAACCGGAAGTGACGTCCCTCTGGTTGGGCGCCCCGCACAGGAAGTTTCTCCGGAAACCAGCACCTCCAATTTCTTACTGCTGGTCAGTGAACCACCGGGGGAAAAGGATCCAGCGTCTTTCTCAGCCTCACACAACCTGCAACGTCTCTCAACCAGCAGTGATAGTGTTCGTGGGAAAGTGACAGCCTCAATCTAGCCACGCCCTACGCGTTTCATCATCTATGATGACTTCATCAGGGATACTCATTGGATGCCCATCCACAGTATTTATAACGAGGTGATTTGCATAATTCAATCAATCAATTAAAAAGTTTTTTTTCAAAATTAACCAGTCTATGACCTTAAACATAGTTCAATAACAATCATAATAGAATGGTTATGAGGACCGCACTGAATCATTCCAAGGATGAAATCAAATTGTTGCATAAATAACTGGTATAATTCACAAAATAATATTTAGTAGTATTAACCATTAAGGTATTATACTAAAGATACTAGGTGATTTGTTAATACCACTAAATGACCAATTGTTATTTAGAATTGCAATGTGGGTTAAGAGTAGTACTGATAGTGTTTTTGAAATACAGTTAGGGTTTGGAGTAAGAACCAAATGAGAGATTGAAAATTGTACAAAATAAGTAAAAATAAATGTAAAAATAATATATAAAAAAGAGAGATTTTGACCAAATAAAAAGTAAATTGATAAACAAATTTAACCCATAAATTTTACTTTCTTTAAAAAACATAGAATAACATCACACTAATAGCAAATAACATGACAATCATTGATGGAAAAATATTGATACATATACCTGATGTCACCCATTATTTGATTTTCAGGTACACTGGCGACACACTTTATTGAAGTGTGGCCAGTTCCGCAAGCCGGGAGATTTCCCGGCTTGCAAGTGGCATCCCCTCGGCGTGCCGCGCGTCACCGATGCGCGGTCACGCGTCATCGGGTGCCTGCGCCCCCTGCACGCGCGTCCAGGGCTCCCCGAGGGAGCCCTGGTGTCCCGCGATGTGGGGGACGGCGGCAGGGGGTTCCGGGGGCCCGGCGGACCCGGAGAAGAGAGGGGGAGCCGCGATCGGCGGGCCTCTCCTCCGCTGCTTCGGCGCGCGCCCGGCACCCTCCGGCGCGCGCCAGGTACTGCTGTGGCGAGAACGGGCAAATGCTCTAATAAACTCGGCCCAGCAGTTGTAGATTCCAGTGGAGCCATTTGAGCAGCAAAGGATATTATTAAGCATGAACGAACAAGAAACATACGCTGAATCATAATGATGTGTGTAATATGTCATATTGTGTATTGGATTGATATATACTGTGTGGATTCATATATCTGTGAAACTAATATGTGAAACTAAATGTGAAGAACTATATTATGTAATCCTATGTATGTTGAATAGTATGTGTATATATGCAGTGTTATTAATATGAATATACAGGTATAATGTGTTGTGTATGTAATAACATATATAGAATAAGTGCTTCTTAGTGTACAAATAAATATAAGTGAAAAATGATAATTATTAATTGTACTAGTGTATGTAATTAAACTAAATATGTGAAGGCCATTCTTCGTGAACCAAAACAGACCACATACATCACCAATAAAGGTGTAACACCATATTGGTCACCTCCAATTTACCTATTATTTATAAGTAATGTATATTCCCATATTGGAATATATATATGTGTGATAATAAAAAAAAATAATCAGTATAGAGAATTTGATTAGAAACCTGACACATGACCAAAGTTCGGAGGGAATGCAATAAAGCATTCAACCCAGACCTCCGAAGGATCACCCTCATATGGGTGGTCACACAATGGTACTTATGCATATGGTCATAAGTCCCTTAGGATAGGTGGTGTATAAAATGTACATCCAGTATGTCTCCTCC